>DF359361.1:0-21511 GCA_000787875.1 Solanum virginianum
ATTTTCCATATATCTAAAAATTTGTTCGTTATTTCAAAAATTCGACTTCACATTCTTGTGCAGGGAGTCCAAATTATGGGGAAGAGGGTCTAACCCCAATTTTAGAGCAAGCGAATCAAATTATCAATTTTTTAAGTGAGCTGAAAATAGTGGGGATCCACATCTGGGGCACAACGCGTCCTAGTGTTATTTTGGCCAATTTTCTGTTTCGAGTCCAAGGCTTTAAGTCTTGGGCCTAGACCCTCCTATGCATGAAAATACCTAAACTTAGCCTTATTTCACCCTCATATCATCCTAAACATTTCCTAATACTTATTCAAACACTTAGACTAATATTTCTCTCAAGATTCAAGTCCCAAAACTCAAGGCATTGGATCCTTTCACCCATGGTGCCTAAGTTTCCTTCTTACTAATATTGCATGATTTAAAGTTGATTTTACATGTGGTTCTTATATATTGAGAAATTTACTGCACAATGATTTTAGTTCAAGAAAGTATGGTTGTTTTAGCATGTTTTGAGCTCTAAATCTTGGATCTAATGTTGGATTTGATGAGGGGTTTCGTTGTGTATGTTTTTGGGGTGTTGCAAGGTGTTGATTGAAGGTTTTACTATAAATTTTCTTGGTTGATTTCATCTCTAAATTTCATGCTCTTTTACCCCCATTACACACCCCCAAGGTTTTTGATAAAATCTCCGGATGTGGTTTCTTCAAGAGTTCAAGGTCCAAAGCATGAGATATGATATAATTGATGTTATGATGATGAAATGAGCTTATATTCATGATGAATTGTATATAAACTGTTGCATTAGACCATGCCCAATCTAGGGGGTCTAAGAACTCGGATAACTGAGATAGGGGTTTGTACAAATTAACTGAGAGAAGGGTTAGTACTTCTCCACCTAGTGATGGGGAGACATCATCACTAACCGAGTTGGGGGTTTATACTCATCAACCGAGGGAAGGGTTAGTACTTATCCACCTAGGTGATGGGGCGGCATTATCACCGACAGAGGAAAGGGTTATTACTTTTCCACCTAGGTGATGGGGCGGCAGTATCACCAACTGAGGGAAGAGTTAGTACTTCTATACCTAGGTGATGGGGCGGTATTATCACTAACCGAGTGAAAGGTTAGTACTTCACCATCTAAGTGATGGAGCGACATCATCACTAACCTACCAAGGGGTTTATACTTTGGAAATCTAGCTTGGTCTATTCTTCACATATAATATCCTATATGAGCATGAACTATGTAAGCATGTTTTACTTATACATTTAACATACATGCCATTTTGCTATACTATGCTCATTGTCTATTGTATGCATTCTTATTATGAAGTCTATCTATTATTGCATTGCATCCCCTTTTATATTTTTTTGAGACCAATGAGGTGTAATGATAAGAGGCTTGCTTGGGGTTTTTTTGAGATTCTCCATTCGTCGTGTCACGTCTAGGCCCTAGGCTTGGGTCATGATAAAGATGGTATCAGAGCACTAGGTTGGTAAATCCTCGGAGTCCAACACATTGATTCTTCTTGTGGCTAGACGGATTGTTCAAGTTAGCCTTTGGTGAGTCCTTCATTTCGGGTAGAATACCTATTCTCTTATACTATGTTCTAAGACTATCTTTCTTTTATGTATGTATTAACTATAAGGGTGAGCCTGATTGCTTCTCTTGGCCCCTGCTCTTATGACCACAACTATGAGTAGGAGGCTATGAGACGTTTTAGGAAATATTTTCCTTCATCATGGTCTATTTCTTTCTTTAGAAATGAGATAGGGCTTTCCCCTTTAACAAACTTTCTTTGCTCTTTTAGTAGATCATGCAGCTTTAACGAGGAAGACGAAGGAAGGTAAGTAGAAGGATTTGATTTTGATGGATCTGAGTTTCACTATTTCTTCTCTATTCTTTTAGTTGATGGTTGGGCTTCATGTGTGCCCAACTAGTTGTGTGGATCTTTGGTGCCTATTCTCTTAGTTCGGTATATTATTGCTAGAAAGTTCATAGGTGTTGATCCAAGTTTGTACTGCATCAACTCTTGATTTGTAGCTTGTTAGATTTGATGTGGTGAATTTTGATGTTGTACTTGGGATGGAATAGTTGCATGCATGTTGTGTCTCCATGGATGGTGGAACCCATAGGTAGTAGATTTTGATGTTGTACTTAGAGTAGAATAGTGGCATGTATGTTATGTCTACATGGATGGTGGGACTCTTAGAGTTAGAACCCGACTCCCTAATGAACCCGTCTTTGAGTGGGAGGTTGTCAAGTGGTAGCAAAGGAGATAGGTCCATTCTTTACTTAAGGTACAATTGGTCTCTAAGGGATTGCATTTTTTATCTTGCGAGAATTGGAGGAGTTGAACCTAAGTTGATTGTTTATAGTTTTGTCATTGGTGATAGATGAGGCCTTGAATATCCTTTCTGATATTTTAAATTCGGGGTAGAATCCTTTGGTTTGACTAGTACGCCGATTATTCCTGTAAGTCTTATGAGTAAGATATCTTGTCCTTACCCTAATAAGTTTATAGTGGCTTTGGTGATGATATGATGGTTCATTCCTAATGAGGTAGTGCGCGTGAGTCATTTGAGGGTAGTACTCTAAAGTTTAAGTATGGGGGCTGGATGCTACACAGGAGAAATGGAAATTTTGGTTGTAAGATGTTGCCTTCCTAGGTCATACGGTGCCAGGTGATAGCATTAAGATGGACCCTAGTAAGATGAAGGTGATTAGCTATTAGACTAGACTTTGACTCCCTTGGGTGATAGGAGCTTCTTGAGTTTAGCGGGCTATTGCTGGAGATTGTGAGTATGTTCTCTTCCATTGTTGTTCCTATGACTTAATTGACCCTAAGTGAGACCAATGTTGCGATCGACATTTTGAGTAGGGTGATTTGATAGGTTCTGGATTTCCTATTTCTTGAGTTATTCCTTGGGATTTAAATATGGAATTAATTATGTTTTCACTTCAACTTCGTAATATAAATATTGATTTTAAATCGAGTCTTAATTACATACGTCATTTCCTCATTGTTCATAGAATACGCATTTATGTAAATGAATTATTTTGAAAAAAATTATGATATGGGTAAGCCCAATTTCATATTATGGGCTAGTAGGATTCATATGTATGTGGGTTGATCCTTGATCCCTTCCAATCAAGCAGAACCAAAATTATTTCCAAGGAAAGTACCTACGTCATTTCATCATTGTTCATAGCATATGCATTTATGTACAAGGATTATTTTAAAAGAAATTATGATATGGGTAAGCCCAATTTCTTTTTATGATATGATTTTGATAAAAGGGTGGTTATGACAATATTGTGATCACATATATGTCTTTGATTTTGTAAATTGTGCATTGAAATGATTTGGAAAATGACTATTGCCTCTTTGAAAGTATGTACATGCATATTATAAGTACTCTTATGGGATGACAACTTAGCTTGTTGCATTGGGGGTCTTGGAGTAGTTTGAGCTACTTGCATAGCATGTTTCTAATGATTGTAGAACCCGTAAGGTCGTGATGTGATTTATAAGGATAGACGATCTGTTTGGTCAATTACAATGGTTAGTCGCTTCACTAAGATTGATCTTTGGTTTACGCTTTGTCCCCAAGTGAGCATTATTAGTATTGATGGAGTTGTTTGGTTGACTTATGCACCAGTGATGTTTGTAGGATCTTGAATAGGGTCTTAAAACCCTATCTTGGTATGTTTATGGTGGTCCCTAGTAATGAAGTATTGATTTATTTATAGCTTGTGAATTATTTGGGGGTGGTATTGCAAGTCTTGGAGGATGAGAAGTTGTTTACTAGATATGATAGGTGTGCATTATGGATAGCAAGAAGGCGGTTAGAATTCTTTAAGGATTATGGTAGGAGTGTGTATTAGTTTCCCCGATAGGGCTAGTGTTGTGATTGGTGCTCTAAGTAGTCTAGTATGTGTGGATAATGGTGGAAAGGAGGAGATTAGTAGGGTCTATCGGTTGGTTAGATTGGAAGTTGGGTTGAGGGAAGTTGAGAATGGTAGTGTAGTACTTTTGGTGGTTCCAAATCTTCATTGATTGAGGAGGTCTAGGTTAAGCAAGGTCTTGATTCCTCCTTATTATAGTTAGAAGCTTTGGGTGAAAAAATGGTAGAGTGGAGGTTGTCTCCCTAGGGGGAGATGGTGGTCGATGGTACCAGGTGGGTTAGATGTGTTTAAGATTGGAAATCGGGTTAAAGTATGTGGGCTGTTATAGGGTTTGGAGGAGAAATTGGAGAGGTTGCATAAGGGTTGGAACTACCTAGGTTCATGAGTATAGCAAGTCCTTATAGTAGGCATTATATGTCCCCGGTTGGATGGTCTGAAGTGCGAGAATGGCCTTGTTGGGTCAATCTGGAAGTTTTACTCATGAGGAGTGAGGTTGGCATTATATGCCCCCGGTTGGATGGTCTGAAGTGCGAGAATGGCCTTGTTGGGTCAATCTGGAAGTTTTACTCATGAGGAGTGAGGTTTTTTTTTAGTAAGGAGGGAGTCGAGTGTATGGTTTGTGAGTCCTTATAAAGTGTACAGGGAGGTTAGTAAAGATTGCTTAAAGTTTGGGGATTGCGTTTGGGTGTAGATATGGTTCGTCCAGTTCTCCATGCTTCTATGTTGAGGGGATGTGTTGGTGACGCTAGTGTTATAGAGCTCTTTGAGATTGTTGGTGTTATTGATATGCATTCATGTCTAAGTTGGCAAGTTTATGATGATTTTACACCTATGTTGGTATTTTCAAAATTGTCTTTTAAAGTGTATTGTTGCATTCTTGTTGGGGCGTATCTCATTATGATTATACTTCTCTTGTACGTTTCTTTGACATTCGGGGACGAATGTTCCCAAAGGGGAGATATTGAAACGACCCCAAAAAGTGCCTAAAATGTGCCTTAGAAACACCCGGAATCTTATTTTCCATATATCTAAAAATTTATTTGTTATTTGAAAAATACGACTTCAAATTCTTGTTCAAGGGGTCCAAATTAGGGGGAAAAGGGTTGAACCCTAATTTTAGAGCAACCGAATCGAATTATGAATTTTTCACGTGAGCTGAAAACAGTGGGGATCCGCGTCTGGGGCACGACATGCCGCAGTGTTATTTTGGCCAATTTTTTGTTTCATGTCCAAGGCTTTAAGTCTTAGGCCTAGACCCTCCCATGCGTGAAAATACCTAAACTTAGCCTTATTTCACCCTTACATCATCCTAAACATTCCCGAATACTCACTCAAACACTTAGACAAATATTTCTCTCAAGATTCAAGTCCCAAAACTCAAGCCCAATTTTAAGGATTTCATCAAGGATCTCATTCAAGCTTCAAGTCTCCATTTCCAATTCTTCAAATATTCTCCAAAGTCAAGGTATGTGGTGTTGAACCATTGGGTCCTTCCGTCCATGGTGCCTAAGCCTCCTTTTTGCTAATATTGCATGATTTAAAGTTAATTTTACATGTGGGTCTTGAATGTTGAGAAATTTACTGCACAATGATTTTAGTTCATGAAAATATGGTTGTTTTAGCATGTTTTGAACTTTAAATCTTGGATCTTATGTTTGGTTTGATGAGGGGTTTTGTTGTTAATGTCTTGGGGGTGTTGCAAGGTGTAGATTGAAGGTTTTACTATCGATTTTCTTGCATAAATTCATCTCCAAATTTCATGGTCTTTTACCCCCATTACATACCCCCAAGGTGTTTGATAAAATCTCCAGATATGGTTTCTTGAGGAGTTGAAGGTCCAAAGCATGAGATATGATATGATTGATGTTATGATAATGAAATGAGCTTATATTCATGAGGAATTCTATATAAAGTACTGCATTAGACCATGCCAATTTGGGGGGTCTAAGAACTCGGATAACCGAGATGGGTGTTTGTACCTATTAACCTAGGGAAGGGTTAGTACTTCTCCACCTAGTGATGGGGTGGCATCATCACTATCCGAGTTGGAGGATCAACCTAGGGAAGGGTTAGTACTTCTCCACCTAGTGATGGGGTGGCATCATCACTATCCGAGTTGGAGGATCAACCTAGGGAAGGGTTAGTACTTCTCCAACTAGGTGATGGGGTGGCATTATCACTAACCTAGGGAAGGGGTAGTACTTCTCCACCTAGGTGATGCAGTGGCATTATCACCAATCATGGGAAGGGTTAGTACTTCTCCATCACCTATCACTAACCTACCAAGGGGTTTACACTTTGGAAATCTAGCTTGGTCTATTCTTAACATATGATATCCTATATGATCATAAGTTATCTAAGCATGTTTTACTTATGATTTAACATACATGCCATATTGCTATACTATGACCATTGTCTATTGTATGCATATTGATTTAGAAACCTATCTGTTATTGCATTACATCCCACATACTTAGTACAATCAAACGTACTAATGCATACTCTATGCCTATATGATGTTACCATGTACGAACCAAAGTTCCTATTGATTCTTATTATGGCTAGACAGATTTTTCAAGTTAGCCTTTGGTGAGTCCTCCATTCTGGGGACAATGACTATTCTCTTATACTATATTCTAAGACTATCTTTCTTTTATGTATGTATTAACTATAAGGGTGAGCCTAGTTGCTTGTCTTGGCCCTCGCTCTTATGTATGTACTAGAGGTGTTGTTTGACATGTTATGTATTATGCTAGAGCTTTGACTCACTTAAGATATTCAAGCTATTTAAGTATAAATCTCTCTCTCCCTTAGTCCCAATTCCCCTTATTTATGTTTATTACGTTGTTTTACATTACTTTTGTGACCAAAGATGTGTAATGATATGCTATGAGGCTTGTTTAGTGTCCCATCAGGTTCCCCATTCGCCGGTCACGTCTAGGCCCTAGGCTTGGGTCGTGACAGAAGACCTTCGAGGATTCTACTTTATGTTTTGTTCTACTTGAGTACTAAACATTGAGACTTGTATGTTTACTTGTTTATTCTTTTTATTAGAGACTTGTAAATGTGACACTAGTTCTGGGAGGATTGTGGTTTTTTATTTCCTATGCATATCTATCTTATAAGACTGTTTTATCTTTCACTTTTGTATGTTAATGGGTTATTTGGGTTTTGGGATGACTTACCTTGGTGGGTTAGGTGATTGCCATCACACACATATTTCAAGTCATGACACCCACTTAATTAGTTAGTGTGGAAAAAGTGACTCCCTAGCCATTTAAGCAGCATCTGAAACTTATTTTTGGGATTGACTTTCGGGTTTCTTCCCTATTTGAAATTTTTTGAGCTTGAAAAACTCTAGTGTAGCAATGTTAAATTAATATTTCAAGATTAATTCATTAGGTAAGTGATCTTACATAAAATCTTTGATTTTATTAATTATTTCATGATTTTAACATCTAAATTTTGATTTTAAACTTTAGATTTTTGAAATTTGTAATGACCTGGTTGGTCATTTTTGGTCTTATTTATAAAAATTATTGTTTTACCCTTTCGTAAGTTACTTTGGGCCTATTTTGCACTATATGTATTGATAGAGTTGACATGCTGAGTTTTAAAACTTGGAAATATGAGTATTGGCATTTGTGGAAGCTTAAGATGTTGAAAAAATGAGTTTTTCTACCGTTCTAAGTTACGAGTATTGCATCAGAGATCCATCATTCCATTAGTTTCAAAACTTCGAAAATGGTCTATGAAAAGTTACTGAATTCAGAGTTAAAATGAGGTTTTTAGGCCCAAAGTTTCATTTTTTTGTTGTTTCCAAAATCAAATTTTGAATTTCATCGACATTCGGAGTTCGAAAGCTCAATTCAAAATACTGACACTTCCAGTAGTTCCAAATGGTGAAACTAACATTAAAAATACTCTCATTATAATTTTTGGAGTCGTCAAGGGAAGGTTTGATCTTTTGAGTTTTAAATTAGTTTATTTGACTTGCATTGGTAAATGTGTCATGAAGACTCAAAATTGAATTTTGGTTGCTTTTTAAGTTCGGATTGCTATTTTTCGTATGGATACATATAAAGTTTATGTAATTCTGATTTTGGATGAGTTTCGAGGGTCCATTCAGAGTAGGGAATTAGACTTGGTTTTACTGGTTTTCGCTACTATCTAGCATAGGTGCCTTTCTTCTCCATATTCGCAGAGGTCTGTCCTTCATTGTACTCTAAGTTTGTGGAGGGTCGACCGCATTAACAGAAGTCTTGTGGAATTTCCCCTTCGTGTTCATGGTTTTTTTCTCATGAGCATAGAATGTATTTTACCTGATGAATTATTAAAAACAGAGGGTCACTATTTTTATTCAATTTACGAACTTATCAAGCTTTTTGGGCAATTTTGGGACGAGATTTTCAAAGAATTAACTTGAGTATGTGTTTCAAACACTAATTTAAGTATTTTCTATGAGTATTATCTTAATTTTGACTTAAATTTCATGATTTTGAATGTCCGAAATTGGAGATTTTTGGTGTTTGATATTGAAACATTAAAGTTTGATTTCTCCTTCAATTTGAACTCAATCTTTATGGGACTTTCACCCACGGACTCTATAAGTCAATTTTCAGATTCAAAAACTTTGAATTTTAGCTCTAATTTTGACCATTTTACCCCTAACCATAATTCATGCCAATATGTGTATAAAATTGCACCTCTTGACATGTAGTAGCCATTTTAAGAGTGATTGATCAATTCAAAGATCATTTGGATGCTTGCGTTGATTGAAGGCTTGTCTGAGTTTGGTTTCGGCTTGAGGTAGGTTCAACTAATTTTTTTTGGATTGGATTTAAGCTATTGAGCATGTTAATGTGATAATTGTGAGATGTAGATTGAATTATGTACCTATAACAATATATGATTGAATTTGTTAGGAATATGTAATCGGTTATGTCGAATATTGAGTAAATGACAATTCTATTGATTAATTGAGAGGGAATCATATGATTTGAGATAATTTGGATATCATTATGATAATATGAGACTTGAGATAGCTTTTGAATAATGTTATGACTAATTGATGATGAATGTGATAAATTTGGGAGTTATGAGCCAATTTGAGGTTCTTGTGGAGCCCATTTCATTGACATCTTCGTTATTAGTGAGTTAGTGATGGTACAGGATAATGATGGCATTATGGTAATTTTTGATATATATGGTACAACCCATTTGATGTAACGTCTATTGTACATATTCTATCTTGAGTAGATGTATTGATATGCACATATCTCTTACCTGATCGGTTGCATTGGTACCCAGATATCTTAAATTGACTAGCTGCATTGCTTTGCACATATCTTACATTGACTAGATGCATTGGTATGCATATATCTCTCACCTGCGTAGTTCCCTTGCTATGCAGATACCATACATTGACTTGGTACATTGGTCTGCACAAATCTTATTCCTGGTTGGGTACATTGATATGCACACATTTTATAAATTACTGTTTGCATTGGTATGCACCAATCTTATGTATGACTGGTTGCATTATTGTACACGTATCTCATTACATATGCACTATTTGAGATATTATGATATATATTGAGACAACTGTCTATGGCCTACGAGCCCTTAAGATACTTCATTATGATGCCTGCGATGCCTTGAGATACTTCTGATTATAGCCTGTGACGCCTTAAGATATTTAAGTACATGGCATGCAATGCCCTCGGGTTCTATCTAGTAGGTTTGACTCGATAGATGTGTATGTTGGCCCTGCAATGGTTGTAATTTCACCTCATACATGGCCTGCGATGCCCTTACATTTATGAATAACATTGCATTACATCATTGAATTAGTTCACCATCTATACTTATCATTATTCATGATCATATTATATAAAGTACTAACCCTTTTTTATGTAGGTGATAAGATTCTTCGTTATCACATGTTTTGATTTCTCTTACCCAGTCGGTTGAACCTATTGGGTACATTTTAGTGTACTTACCCCTACTTTGTTCCTTCCAGTAGATCGAGCGCAGGGACCCGTACAGGGTAATTTATCACTCTAGTTGAGCTATTCTACTTCCATCTAGATCTTACTGGTGAGGTTTAGACTTCGAGTCATCATGGATCTTTGGGTTTCTCTTTATTCTTATCTTCCAGACTTTGTATCAGATGTTCTGAGACAACTTTCTATTTCATTTTGGACAGTTGTATCTATTCTATCATACTACTTTAGATACTCTTATACTCATGACTCTATGTTTTGGGAGATTAGGGTTTAACTTTGAAGACCCAATTTGGAGAAGTTGTATCTATTCTATCATACTACTTTAGATACTCTTATACTCATGACTCTATGTTTTGGGAGATCATTTATCTTATGTTGTGTTTGTTTCCTCTTTATTTTACTCTATTATTGTGGCCCATTTTGGGTCATGACAAGTTTTGTATCATAGCTCTAGGATCATTGGACTTGTGAGTTGAGAGTAAGGTATTTAGTAGAGTCTCATGGATTTGTGTGTAAATGTCCACATTCATTTTTGTGAGGCTACGGGGCAATTGGTAGGAATGACTTTCATATCTTCTTTCTATTCATGCATTTCTTTGTATTACCCATTTTGAAAGTGTCTAACTACTCCTTCGACACAGATGATGATTACCATGTGTTGTCGATTAGTGGGGGACACTGAGATAGCTGATGTGGCTCCCACTCAAGATGGAGGTAGAGTTCGGGAGAAGGCCAAGGGCAAAGGACATGTTATAGGAGAAGCTTCATCTCGAGGGTAGATTAGAGTAGATTAGATAGTCCTCTCCAGAGCCTACTTATGAGTAAGAAGGGCCTCAGCACTAGATTCTTCACCCTCAGTTTAGGAGTTACTTTTGAGGGTATTGGCTAGATTAGAGGTAGCGCCTCCCGCCTCAGTTGTTATTGATACACTAGTTTGTACAGGACTAGTTGATCCTTCTATAGCTTTGTCTGAGCCAGCCATGATTTATGTGGATCCTTCTTTAGTTCCTACAAATTCTCTTACGGGTACTGCGGTTCCGCCCTAGTCATCCAAATCGAATTGGTGTTCTGAATTTTAGAGTTTGGCAGTTGCTTCATTTATTGCACCACCTTTATTTATAGTGCCACCATCTTCTGCTTGCCCAACCTTCTCCATAACGGAGCAGAACAGCTTTGAGAGGTTTGTGCAGTTAGCTCCCCCGCCATTCAATGGCACCCCTAGTGATAGAGCCTAAGACTTTCTGTCAGAGTGTCAGGACCAATTATGTAACCTGGCTATTCTGGAGTTGCTTATACCTCTTACTAATTTATTGGCCTAGCTATAGAGTGGTGATGGTAAGTTATGGCTCATAGACCGATGGGATCTCCAGTTATGACCTAGGAGTAGTTCACAACTATATTTTTGGAGAGATTCATGTCATATAGCCTCTGAGATATCTGTCAGGATTAGTTTAATAGACTAAAACAATTTTCAATGTCAATATTAGTCTATAAGGCTAGGTTTCATGCATTGTCCAAATATGCTTCGTCTAACAATCCTACTAAGTTAAAGAGGATTCAACGATTTTCCAAGGGATTAGTAGGGTATCTTCAGGAGGCCACAACTTCCTTGGTTCTAGTTGGAGGATTAGTTTAGAGTGTGGTGGATCATGATCGCTTGATAGAGCGTATTAGGCAGTATAGACAGAGTGGCGAGAAGCAGTACTATTGACATAGACAATGTAGTGGGTACCAATCATGGGATTGAGAGTTTTAGAGGCAAATACATCAGGGACAGGCAATTCAGACTACTCTCCCAGCATCTGATAGTGTTGATAGATCCAGATCTACTCAGGTAAGTAGTGCACCCAGGAATTGTGGCTTTTTATGGTAGCCATCCCAAAGACAGGAGACTGGGGATTGTTATCATTGTAATGAGATTGGGCACTTAGCCCATCATTGTCCTACTGTGTGCCTCCTACTCAGACTTCAGGTTCTCAGTCAGCTCGTCCAGTGATGTGCTGCCAAAATACAACACATATGGTGCTTAAAACAAGGGATTTTATGTATTGTCAATATGACTTTTTATGGTTTTATATGTTTTATGTTTGTTTTTGCAGAAATAACAGGTTGGTCTGATTTTGGTGAAAATTAGTAGATTTTGTTGAATTTAAAGAACTAAAAGACACACTACGAGTCATAGCACAAGCTATGAGTCGTAGGAGAATCCAAAGTGATTAACAGCTTCCAAATATCAAAAATTGAAACTGAAGTTAGCCATACAAGCCCAGGGTACGGGCCATAGTCCTCAGTGTGACTCGTAGAAGAGGACCTCATAATGATTAACAGTGTTGAATTAATTTGGACCAAGAAATACAAGGTTGGACTACGAGAAGACATTAAGAGTTGTAGATCAGACAATAACTCGTAGCATAGACCGTAGAGTCAAGTCCAAAATGCCAAGTGCTGACTATGAAGCCAGATTATGACTTGTAGGTCACCCTACAAGTCATACCTATAAGATGTATCTGCTGTCAGCTGGATTTTCTATTTTATTTAAAGGGTATTTTTGTAAATGGTATAAATAGTTTATGATAGGTCTTTTTGGAGGAGACTTTTGGGGACACAAAAGTTGGAGAGATTATTCTTAGAATATTTTAGAGAGCTTTTTCTAGGGTTTAGTATAGATACTTAGGGTTTAACTTTGAAGACCCAATTTGGAGATTTCAAATCACTTGTAATTTAATTCCATTATTCAAGCTTGTGCTTTCAATATAAAGGTAGTTTTTGTTCTTCGTTTTCTTTGGGTAATTTCTCAACCATGTTTATTCTTTTCATTGTTTGTGATTTTGCCCTAGCTATGAATATCTAAACCCCCAAAACTTTGGGTTGTGGGAACCATGAGTAGCTAGCTTCTAATAACTCGGATTATTTGTATTTCTTTGATTGGGTATTTGCATGCATTGTCCTTTTCCCTTAATTTTGAATGTTGTTTGGGGTGGCCAACACCAAACCCCGCCTAGTGTCATTATCCCGACCATGGTAGTGATTAATAGGAAAAGGAAAATGTATGATACGATTCGATTGATTTGTTCTCATCTAAACAATCAAACCCGACCACGAAGAGGATGACTTGGACAATGGGCAATAGTTAGTTGGCATACCATGGTTGCCAACCAAGTGCCATAGTGAAATTTGATGGTGAAATTTGACTTTCACCTTTACAAGAGCGCTGGAAAAATCTAAGTTAATGTCCTACATGTGATGTCTCAATTAAGGTTATGTTATTTGGGGTGTTTGAGCTAGTGAATCATGGGGAACATAATTCCCAAGTTGCTCCCTAAATTGGTTATTTCTTTGCTTTAGTAGTATAGTGTTTTTATTTGTTTCTCTTCAAATTGCAAACCCCTCCCCCTATTCTAGAGAATATAGTCGATTGATACTTGAAATAATTATTGGTGAGTCAATTTGGTCAAACCCTGCATTCTCTATTGATTCGACCTTAGCCTCTGGTTAGGTTTATACTTGATAACGACCACTTTACTGTTGGAGCGTAAATATCAAAATTTTTGGTACCATTGCCGGGGAATGCAGCTAGGTTTTTACTTGATTTCATTACTGGTTAATTCAAGTGTTAATTTCTACATTCTCTTGTATTTTACTTTTATTTTTGTTTTTATTGTTAGGTTTGTATTGCAGGGTGTATTAGGATTATATGCCAAACACAAGGAGCCAAGGCAATCACTTAGTTCAAATCAACTTGGAGATCCACCGAATTATGAGAAGAATGGCCCAAGAAAATGAGGACATCACGATTAATGAAGCTATTGGTCAACATGATGAAGATGTGGGTAGAAATGAAAACCTACCTCAAAGGGAGAATAGGAAACACCATAGGAATTTCAAGGAAAATGCTTATCGTTGGAATCATTATATGTTGAACCCTATGGCCATAGTTGTCATAGGAAGGATGGTGTTGCCACCACTACCGGCCAACCCTAAGTTCACCGTATCTAGTTGTCTCCTACAAATGCTTCAAAATTGTGGTTTGTTTACAGGGCTACCTTTGGAGGATCCACATAGTCGTCTCCGTAACCTAATGGTTGTTTGCAAGAGTGTGATGGGTACACAAAATCTTTCAATGGATGTGGTTGGTTTAAGAGTGTTCCCTATATCTTTGACTGGAAATGTGGCAAAACGGTTGTCAGAGCTTCCACAAAGTTTAATCACTAGTTGGGCCAAGTTACAAAGAGCAATTTTAGAGACATATTTTCCTAGGTCCAAAAGACTCAAGCTCAAAGATCAAATAAACAATTTTGAGCAATTGCCAGGTGGTTCGATTAGTACAACATAGGAAAGGTTCACCAAGTGCTTGAGGATGGTTCCAGATCATAAAATTGTTGATGATGCCCTAGTTGAGATCTTTTATCGGGATCTTGATGAGAATAGTCAAGCTTGTGTTGACACCATTATGGGTACCAAGTTTCTTGATCAACCATTTGTACGAATCAATGAAAGAATGGAGCAAGTGGTAAAAGTATATAGAGTATGGGGTCAAACAAAGAGAGGTACAACTAAAACTTCTTCTGTGGTGAACACTAACAATGAGCAAGCCAAGGTAAATGAGGAGATTATACAACAACTTGCTCAACTTCGCACAAGTATGGACTTGGTTTTGAAAGAAAACCAAGAATACCTCCAAAAGCTCTCATACATGAAGAATCCTTCTTTGATGAAGATGCTTGCTTTATGAGTAATCAAGCAGCGAGTTTCCAAAATAATCACCAAGGGTCCAACTCAGACTATTGGCGGCAAGGTTCCAAAAATCAAGGTCAAAACTACAATCGAGAAGGTGTGTAAAGAGATAACTGAGGTAGTTATTTTGAAAGAGAGAGAGTGCCAGAGGTAGAGTGGGGGCAAAGAGATGGTTATAGAAATGGTCCCTATGTGCCTCCCCATAATTGTGTTGCCTGGTCTAGCAATTCTAGGATTGAAGAAATATTTGACATATTGTTGAAGAGGCCCGACCATGAAGATGAGAATTTAAAGGTAATGATATTGGATATCTCTAGTATCAATCAAAAGATAGAGTTTCATTCAGTGGCCATTAAACAATTGGAGCAATAATTTAGTCAAGTGTCTTCTCAAATGAACCAACGCCAAAAGGGAACTTTGCCAAGTAATAGGGTTCAAATTCTGAAGAATGATGGGTATTGCATGCGGTCATAATGAGTAGTGTAAAGATCACCGTAGATTCATGAAAGTCCGTAGTTGTTGATGATGATCGTGAAAAGAATGTTGATAAGGAAGCTAAAGTGATTAAGGAGAAGGACAAACCTAGAAAGTATAGGACTTTCCTAAGACCTCCTCCTCTTTTTCCTCAAAGAATTAAGAAGAAGGAGGAAGAAAGCAAGTTTGAGCACTTTTTAGCAATTCTCAAGATATTGTTGGTGAACATCTGCTTGATTGAAGCTTTAGAGAAAGTGCTGGATTATGCATGGTGCATGAAAGATCTAGTCAAGAAGAAGCAAATGGTAAGTCAAGATCTTTCCCAAAGCTTTCAACATTGTAGTGCCATCACTACCAAGTCATTGGTCCAAAAACGCGAAGACCCAGGTGCTTTCCCCATACCATGCACTGTTGGAGAATTAGCATTTTCCAAAGCACTTTCTGAATTGGGTGCTAACCTAAATTTGATGCCACTTTCCATTTTCAAAAAGGTTGGTTTGGGTACTCTTATTCCTACAAAGATGCGTTACTAATGGCAGACAGAACAGTCAAGAAACCTGTGAGGGTACTTTATGATGACTAATAAAGGTAAACAAATTTATATTTCCTACAGATTTTGTTATTCTTGACTGTAAGGTTGATTTTGTAGTTCCTATTATTTAGAGGAGGCCTTTCTTAGCCACAGTTCGCACTCTAGTTCATATGGAAAAGGACTACTCACATTCAGGTTTGGTGAAGAAGCAGTGGTGTTTTAGGTCTATCAATAAGGTAGGAAGGACTGTGATTTTAGGGTAGTCTCAGTGATTGAAACTGTTGATGATGACGAATTAGAGATCCTGGTCAAGATACATTTAGGAGTTTATGCTTTAAAGGCGGTGTTGATGAATTTTAATGGTGACAACATTCCAGATTATGAGGAGACAGTGAATACTCTTGGAGTATATTTGGGTCTAGACGTCGGTCAAGGTTTGAGCTAGATCTGAAGAACAGGGAATCTCTACCCACAAAACCTTCCATAGAGATCCCACTAGAGTTAAAAGTGAAAACACTCCTGTCACATTTGAAATATGCATTTTTGGGAGAGGATAATACATTGTCAGTCATCAATGCTACAAACTTGAGTGAAAATCAAGATAAGGCCCTTGTATCAGTGCTTAAATAATATAAAAGGGCTATTAGGTGGATTATTGCAGATATAATTTGTATCCCTCCTGAAATATACACTCACAAAATTCAACTAGTTAAGGACTACAAGCCTATCATCATAGACGGTTAAATCTTTTGATGCAAGAGGTAGTTTAGAAAGAAATCATCAAGTGCTTAGATGCAGAAGTAATCTATTCTATTTCTAATAGTGAATGGGTTAATCTCATTTAGTGTGTTCCAAATAAAGGGGGTATCACGTGGTACCAAATGTTAAAAATAAACTAATTCCTATCGACCAATTACCGAATGGATTATGTGTATAGATTACAGAAAGCTAACTACCTCAATAGAAAAGGATCACTTGCTGATGCCATTCATGGATCAGATGCTTGATAGACTTGCAGAAAATGGTTGCTACTGCTTCCAGGATAGATATTCTAGGTACAATCAAATTTTCATTTCTCCAGAAGATCAAGAGAAAACCACTTTCACTTGCCCATACGGTACATTTGCGTTTAAAAGAATACCATTTGGATTATGCAATGCTCTGGTTACATTTCAAAGGTGCATGATATCTATTTTCTTGGACATGGTGGAGAGCACCATTGAGGTGTTCATGGATGACTTTATTGTGGTTGGTTAGTCATTTGAGGATTGTTTGGCACACTTGCATGATGTTTTACAAAGATGTTTGGAAAGTCATTTGGTGCTAAATTGGGGGAAATGTCACTTCACGGTCAAAGAAAGTATTGTGTTGGGCCATAAGATTTCATGTAAAGGAATAGAGGTTAATAAAGCTAAATTTGAAGTAATTGAGAAACTCCCACCACCCATCTCAGCAAAAGGTGTTAGGAGCTTCTTAGGTCATGTAGGGTTCTACCAGTGTTTCATAAAAAATTTCTCCAAAATTTTCACACCTATTGTGCAAGCTATTGGAGAAGGATGCCAAATTTATGTTTGATAATGCCTGTATGCAAGCATTTGAATAATTGAAGAAATGGTTAACCTGAACAACAATTATTGTGGCTCCTGATTGGTCAAAGCCATTTGAAATAATGTGTGACATCAGTGGGGTTGCATTAGGTGTGGTTTTGGGATAGTGCAAGGAGAAAGTTCTAAATCCTATTTACTATGCTAAAAAGCCCTAAATGTAGCTTAAAAAACTACACAGTCATAAAATAGGAGTTGCTTGCATTGGTCTTTGCATTTGAGAAATTATGCTCGTATTTATTGGAAGCCAAAGTGATAGTGCACACAGACCATGCAACACTCAAGTATATTATGGCCAAGAAGGATTCAAAATCAAGACTAATTAGATGGGTACTTCTGCTATAAGAATTCAACTTTGATGTGATTGATAGAAAAGGGTCAGAGAATCAAGTTGTCGACCACCTTTCCAGATTGAAGATGGGGCTATGATGTAGTTTGATAATGGTATTGAGTGTGACACCTCATAACTCCATGCTCTTATGTATCCATGTTTCAAGACTCATTTCATTAGGTTAGGGATGTCTTAGGTTCATGGGAGACTTCTCGTACTTAGACGAGTTCAAGACTTCCCTGCGAGTTGAGTTTTTCTTGGTTCATACAAGGGTCAACTTTAAAAGAGCATAAATTTTAGCACACTTGGAACTGCATGGACCAAGATATTTCAAATGAAAGCTCTTTGAGTTAGCTTTCCAATGCACTTGCTTTAAAGTATTTCGAGTTAGGATGAAGGAGTTATGACTATTTTTGTGAGACCCTTCTATGCAGTGATGTCACACAGATAACTTGATGACTAGTGAGGTGTTAAATAGGCCATTTGGATGCCTTAGGGTAGGAAAAGGCCATTTTTGTCCTAAGGAATGTGACACGGCTAGTTGCACGAGCCATATGGCTTGCCACTAACGGTGTGGAGGGTCGTGGGGGTGTGCAAGAGAGGCAAGGTTGGCATGAGGGGAGATTTTAGCCAAGTGTGGTGCCATGGGAATCTTTGATAGGCCGTGTAAGGGCTGATGGCTCGTGACACTTGGGCATAGGGTGGCCTGGACACAATTTCTTCTCTACATATGGTTGGAAATACCACTACACGGTCAGTGAAAGTGGCCCGTCAAAGTGATGTCGATGCTAACTTTTTCTCAAGTGTTCCAATTCCAATTTTGAGGCTAATTCTTGATCCATGGGCATTCCACACGACCTATTGAGTGCCACGAGACCAGTCAAGTGTCTAGTGGGGCAACACTTTGCCAATTTTTCCATCCATTCACAAATGGCATTTTCGTACATTCTAATTACTCTAATGACCTTTTTAGACTTCCAATGCTATCTTAACCTTCCCAAAAGACCTAAACCCTATTCCAAAGGATCAAACCCATTAATCGCATCTCAAATACACTCTTAAATTCTCTCAAGAGCCTTCACTAAGACCCCAATACAAATTCAAAGAAAATCAAGAATAAGTTTGGATTCCAAGACCTACTTCCAAGCTTCAATTCTTTCTCAACTCAATTCCAAGATACTCAAGGTCTGAGGTTTGTGGTTTTCAACCAATGGGTCATTTCACCCTTGGCGCCTAACTCTCTTATTACCTAAATTGCATTATTCTAAGTTTATTTACTTATGGGTATTACAAATTGTGAATTTGACTATAGAACTATGTTGGGATTTCATAAACTTGTGACTATCTAAGCATATTTTGAGCTATGAATTTGAGATCCACTATGGGATTTGATAAAGGGTTTTATGTATATTGCTTGAGGGTCCTACCTAGTTTTGATGGGTGGTTTGACATTGAATTTTCTTGCATAATTTCACTCTTGTTTTGCAAGATCTTACATTAGCATTCCATATCTACCAAGTGGTTGATAAAATGTCTGATTATAATTTCATGAGGAATTGAAGGTCTAATGCATGTCTTATGAGTTGAATAACTTCATGGTGATGAAAAGATTGTATGTATATGATATTCTCCTATATCGTGTTGGGAATAAACCATGCCCACTTGGGGGGTTGTGAGCCCAAGTAACCATGTCGAGGGGTTTATACCTTGATAACCATGTCGAGGGATTTATACCTTGATAATCGGATTGAGGGGTTGGTACCTCAATCACCATGGGTGGTAAGGTGCGATGGTCCACCAATCAATCAAGGGGTTTGTACCTTGATTACTGGGTTGAGGGGTTTGAACCTCACTCACCATGGGTGGTAGGGTGAGACGATCTACCAATAAATTGAGAGGTTGGTACCTCAATAGACTATAGCTTCTATAATGATTGTCTTTTCTTGCACATGTATTATATTCTATGTAAGCATGATTTACACCAAGCTTTTTCCATGCATGCCATATTGCTATATGCTCATTTATTGCCTATGTTATGCATTTTGATTATGTTTCTTATCTCTTGTTGCATGGCATCCTACATACATAGTACATTCAAATGTACTAATATATACTCTATGCTTACAAGATATCACCATGTAGGAATCGAAGCCCCACTTGAGCATCTTTCTCCACGTGGTTAATACAATTTCTCTCAAGCTAGTTGGTGAATCCTCCATTCCAAGGACAATGTCTATGATATCATGCTATGTACTAAAACTATCTTACATTTATGTATGTACTGACTATGAAGGTAAGCCCGATTGCCTATCTTGGGCCCCACTCCTATCTAGGTTTTAAAGGTATTGTTGGATATGTTATGTATTGAGCATTGACTATCTTGTTTTGATGTTTATTTTATGAAAGTTCCACGTTAGCCCCTTCGCCCTTATTTCTAATTTAATTATGTTGTTTAGTTCCTTCCATGACTAATGATATGTGATGATATGTTAAGAGGATTATTTGGGGTCCCTTCGGGTTCCCCATTCGTCTAGTCATATCTAGGCCTAGGCTTGGGTCGTGAAAAACTTAGAATCAGAGCATTAGGTTGTTAATGGTCCTCGAATTCCAACACATTGGGTAGATTAGAGTCTTATTCATGTTGTGAAATATGCCAAGACTATGAATGAGAGGCTATGAGGCATTTTAGGAAATGTTTTCCTTCTTTTTATCTATGTCGTGCGATAGAGTTAAGTTCCCTAAGGCTTATGTCTTATTTAAATCATTGCATTTTGGAATATTTCTTAAGCTACTCAGGATGGTGATATATAAACTACGTAGGTTAGCAATGCTCTATGAGTATTGGCATAGGCGGTGACAAATTTGATAACTCAACTCAATCAACAAGTTAGTGCCCCTAAAACTTCAAATGGGAAGAGGAGGAGTAGTGAGGCCAAGAGGGCCCATTTTGGGGGTAAGTTCCAAAGTCCCAAAGGTGGTGGTGGTGTCGTGCCTTATGCTAGGTGCCTAAGATGTGGTAGAGGCCATAATGGCCCATGCTCAAGGTGTACTATTATTTGTTATGGTTGTAGGTAGATGGGTCATAAGATAATAGATTGCCCTCGTAAATGTAATAAGAGTAAACGGGGTGATGATGGGGTGACTCATCTTTGATGCTAATAATGTTGGAGAAATCATAGTGGCACATGTTGGAGGAACGTGGGTGCATGCATAGGGTGTTGTGTGATGGGCTAACAAATTTTTGGATTGTCCATATTCCCACAACAAAGGTAAAAATGGCCAACCACGAGGGCAAGGTGGTCATATTAATCAAGAGGCTCAAGGTGGCCAAGGTTATGCCCCAAGTCACACTAAATTTTATGCTTTTCAAGGGAGGGAAGGAGGGGATAAGGTGCCTGATGATGTTACTTTTGTGTTGAAGTTTACTTTGGCTTTGATGTGTATGCATTGATGGGTATGGGTGTCTCTATCTCTTTCATTATTACTTTTGTTGCTAGAGGGATTTATGTGTGTTTTGAATTGTTATGTGAATCTCTCTTTGGTGTTTACCTCATTGGTGAGCCTATTGTTGCTAGAAAGTTCATAGAGATTGTTCCATGGTCATGTTGCATTTAAGTCTTGCCTTGTGATTTTGTTGGGTTAGAAATGGTGGATTGTGATGTCATACTTGGGGTAGATTAGTCACATATATATTGTATCACCATTATTTGTAGGACCCATAGAGTTAGATTCCAATTCCTTAAGAAGCCCATCCCTGGGTGGTAGTGAAGTGGTAGGTCCATTTCTTGACATAAGGTCCAATTGGTCTCTAAGGGTTGCGATTATCATCTTGTAAGAGTTAGGGGTGTTGAACCCAAGCCATTTATATTGAGTTGTTCTGGTGATAGATGGGTTTTTGATTTCTTTCCAATA
>DF359361.1:35623-68786 GCA_000787875.1 Solanum virginianum
CTCGGTTGCTTTGTCTTGGCCCCCGCTCTTATCTATATAGTATAGGTGTTTGTTGGACATGCTATGTAACTATGATATGAGCTTTGACACTTTGTCTCTTGATTATGATGTTGTGCAAGATTTCCCCTTAGTCCCTTTTGACCCTATTCTTACTCTTTATGCCTTTTATATGCTTCCGCAACCAATAATGTGTAATAATAAATTAAGAGGCTTATCTGGGATTCCTTCGAGTTCCCCATTCACCGTGAAACGTCTAGCCCCTAGGCTTAGATCATGAAAAACTTGGTATCAGAGCACTAGGTTGATAAATCCTCAAAATACAACACACCATATCGATTAGAGTCCTATTCATGGTGGTAAAGCACGCAATGACTATGAATAGGAGGCTATGAGGCATTTTAGGAAATTTTTCCCTTCTTCATGTTCTAAGTCATGCTATAGAGTTGTGGTAAGTTTATACCCCTAAAGATTGTTCATTGCCATGCTAGATTATGCCTAACACTTGATAAAGAAGAGCCCAAACTCCTGAGGATGCTCTCACTATGCTTGCCCAAGTTAAGGGGCCCAAGACCCCCATGCTATTACCCCTCGAGATAGGGTAAGGGACTTCATAAGGATGAATCCTCTGGTGTTCTAGGGGTCAAAGGTGGATAAAGATTCACAAGAGTTCATTGATAAAGGCCATAAGATTTTGACTATCATGGGTGTTGGGACAAATTAAAAAGTAGAGTTGGCAGCATACCAACTCAAAGGGGTAGCCCAAATATGGTGTGATCAATAGAAGGGGGAGAAGGAAAATGGTAATTGGTGCTTTGGGAGGAGTCCAAATTGGCTTTTCTTAATCGATTCTTCCCTCTTGAGCTTAGGAAAGCCAAGTTGAATTGGTAATGTGGTGCTTTGGGAGGAGTTCCAATTATTCTTTTCTTAATTGGTTCTTCCCTCTTAAGCTTAGGGAAGCTAAGTTTGTAGAGCTTATGAACTTAAAGCATGTTTCCCTGAGTGTGAGGGAATATGCCCTCAAGTTCAATCAACTTTCAAAGTATGCTCCTCATTTGGTGGCGAATCCTAAATCTAGGATGAATAAGTTTGTGATGGGGGTCTTCGACTTGGTGAGTAAAGAATGCTGGTCCACCATGCTAATTAGTGATATGGATTTGTCTCGATTGATGATATATACCGAGCAAATGGAGGGGGAAACTTGAGGAATTGAAGGGGTCATAAGGCAAAGAGGGCCTGTTTTGAGGGTAAGTTCTAAAAGGGTGCTAGATTTCATCAAGGCTAAGGGTCTTCACATACTACAAATAGGGGGTTTGCAAATGACCTCCCTAGGCCTCAAGGTGTTGGTGGTGTAGGTCCTATTAATGTGTGTGTTAAATGTGGAAGGAATCATAGAGGCCCATGTTTGAAAGATTCTAAAGCATGCTTTGCATGTGGAGATCTTAGTCACAAAAAGGTGGATTGTCCAAGAAACCGTGCGGCCGGGGTGCAAATGCAGTTCCATTCAGTAGAGGTTGTTCTCAAGGTGGTTCCCCAAGGCACAATCGATTTTATGCTCTACATAGAAGGCAAGGAGCTGGCGAGGTTCCCGATGTTGCTACCGATATGTTGAAAATCTGTGACTTTGATGTATATGCATTGATTGTTCCGGGTGCCACTTTTTATTTTGTCACACCTTTTGTTGCTAAAAAGTTCCATGTTGACCGCGAGTTATTGCATGAGTCATATGAAGTGTCTACTCCTATTGGTGTATCTATTGTTACTAGGAAAGTTTATAGAAGTTATCCTATTTGCATCTTGCATAAAGTGTTACCTTGTGATCTTGTTGAGTTAGACATGGTCAATTTTGATGTCATTCTTGGGATGGATTGGTTGCATGACTACTATGCTTCTATTGAATATAAAACCTGTAGGGTCAAATTCAAATTTCCAAATGAACCCATCCTTCAGTGGGAAAGTCAAGATATGGTGGTCAAGGGTAGATTCATCTCATGTATTAAAGCCCGTAAGTTGATCTCTAAGGGGTGTCTTTACCATCTTGTGAGGGTTAGGAATGTGAAGTCTAAAGTCCTTCCTATAGAGTCGATGTCCAGATTGTAAATAAGTTTCCTGATGTCTTCCCAAATAATCTTCCTAGTGTTCCTCCCTAAAGGGAAATAGACTTTGGCATTGACCTCCTTCCTGATACTTAACCCATTTTTATTCCTCCTTACTGTATAGCCCCAGCGGAGTTGAAGGAAGAATTGAGGGAATTGTTGGAGATGGGATTTATTAGACCTAGTCAATCACCTTGAGGTATTTTGGTGTTGTTTGTGAAAAAGAAGGATAGGTCCCTTAGGATGTGTATTGACTACCAACAACTCAATAGAGTCACTATAAAGAATAGGTATCCTCTTCCAAGGATTTCTTTTGACCAATTGTAAGGGGCTAGCCATTTCTCTAAGATTGATCTTCGGTCTGGATATCATCAAGTAAAGGTGAGAGAATGTGATATTCCCAAGATGACCATCCGAACTAGATATGGGGATTATGAGTTTTTGTGATGTCTTTTGGGTTGACTAATGCACCGTCCATCTTCATGGATCTTATGAATAGGGTCTTCAAACCCTACCTTTATTCCTTTGTTTTGGTCTTCTTTGATGATATATTGATCTACTCACATAGTAGGGAGGTTCATATGGGTCATTTGAGTATAGTGTTACAAAGATTGATGGAGGAGAAATTGTACACTAAGTATGAAAAGTGTGAATTTTTGTTAAAAGAGAAGCATTCTTAGGTCATGTGGTGTCGGGAGATGGTATTAAGATGGATCCTAAGAAGATTGAGGTGATTAGAAATTGCCTAGACCATTGACCCTACCAGATATTAGAAGCTTCTTAGGGCTAGCGGGTTATTATAGAAGGTTTGTGAATGGGTTCTCCTCGATTGCTTCCCCGATGACACAATTGACTCAATATAAGGTTAAGTTTGTGTGGACCGATGAGTATGAGAGGGGCTTCGAAACATTGAAAGATAAGTTTGTGTTCGCTCTTATATTATCTCTACCAATTAGGCTTGAGGGATTTGTAGTGTATTGTCATGCTTCCCCAGTTAGATTGGGTTCTGTGTTGATGCAAAATGGTAAGGTCATAGCTTATTCTTCTAGACAACTCAAGGTACATGAAGGGAACTACCCTACCTATTATCTAGAGTTAGTTGCCGTTGTATTTTCTTTAAGGATTACACGTCACTACTTGAATGGGGTGCATGTGGATGGGTTCACTGATCATAAGAGCCTCCAATATATCTTCACTCAAAAAGATCTCAACTTGAGGAAAATGAGATAGTTAGAACTTCTTAAAGACTATGATATTAGTGTGAACTATCATCTGAGTAAGGCAAGTGTTATGGTGGATGCTTTGAGTAGGGTGTCTATGGGTAGCCTAGCTCATATTGATGGTGGTAATAAGGAAATAGCTGTGGAGGTGCACTAATTAGCTAGATTGGGGGTTAGGTTGGCAGCGATTGGTGATGATGGTGTTGTTGTCGTTAATGGGTCTAAATCTTCATTAGTTGTTGAGGTGATAGCAAAACAAGATCTTGACTCCTCCTTGCTTGAATTGAAGGCCTTGGTGAAAGAGGGCAAAATAGTGATTTTCTCCCAAGGGGGAGATGGTGCCCTCATGTACCAAGGTGGATTGTGTGTGCCTTGTGTTGATGGTTTGAGGAAGAAAATCCTTGATGAGGCCCATAATTCTTCTTATTCTATCCACCCCGGTTCCACCAAAATGTATACAAATTTGAGGGATGTGTATTGGTTGGAAGGCATGAAGAGGGACATTGCCAAATTCATTTCTTGTTGCCATAGTTGTCAACAAGTCAAAGCTGAACATCAAAACTTGAGTGGCCTGACCCACGATATAGAGATTCCTACTTGTAAGTGGGAGGTGATTAATATGGATTTTGTGGTTAGGTTGCCCAAGACTAGGAAAGATTTTGATTTCATTTGGGTTGTCGTTGATAGGATGATGAAATCGGCTCATTTACTATTGGTTAAGACCACATATAGGGCTGAAGATTATGCAAGGTTATATATTCATGACTTGGCAAGGTTGTATAGGGTTCCATTGTCCATCATATCAGATCATGGGGCACAATTTACTTCATATTTTTGGAGATCCTTCCAAAGGGGTCTTTGTACTAGAGTTAAGTTTTCTACGGCCTTCCACCCTCAAATGGATGGCCAAGCCAAGAAGACCATACAAACCCTTAAGGATATGCTTAGAGCATGTGTATTAGAGCTTAAAGGTAGTTGGATGATCATCTTCCGTTGATTGAGTTTGCCTACAACAATAGCTATCATTCTAGCGTCAGTATGGCTCCATTTAAGGTTGTTTATAGTAGGTGTTGTAGATCACCGGTTGGGTGGTTTGAGGTTGGTGAAATAGCCTTGTTGGGACCAAATTTGGTTATGGAGGCTCTGGAAAAGATTAGGATGATTAGAGAAATGTTAAAGATGGCCTAAAGTAGTCAAAAATCTTATGTCGACGTGAGAAGGAGAGACCTTGAATTCAAAGTTGGTGATTGTGTTTACCTAAATGTTTCACCCATGAAGGGTGTGGTTCGTTTTGGTAAGAAGGGAAAGTTGATCCTAAGATATATTAGTCCTTATGAGGTCATGAGGAGGGTTGGTAAGGTAGCTTTGAGTTGAAGCTACCTAGTGAGATGGAATTAATTCATCCGGTATTTCATGTTTGTATGTTTAGAAAATGTGTGGGTGATCCTAATGCTATTATGCCTCTTAATGTGGTTGGGGTGTTTGAGGATAACTTGACTTATAAGGAGTTTCTGGTTCAGATTTTTGATAGGCAAGTGAAGAGATTGAGGAACAAGGAGGTGGCATCCGTTAAGGTCCTTTGGAGGAACTAACAAGTCGAAAATGCTACAATGAGAGGCCGAAGCGAATACGCAAAAGTGGTATCCTTATCTTTTCCACTTCACTCAAGCCTAATGTACTAATTCTAAGTCCCCTATGTGATTTCAAGTCTTATATTTCAACTCCTATGTCATTCATATGAATTCATGTTTAAGTTGGCAAGTTTATGATGATTTTACACTTATGTTGAGTTTTTGAAAATGGTGTTTTAAATGTAATGTTGCATTCTTATTGGGTATGATTTGTTTATGATCACTCTTGTCTTGTAAGTCTCTTTTATATTTGGGGACGAATGTTCCCAAGGGGGTAATATTGAAACGACCCCAAAAAGTACCCAAAATTGTGCCTCGGAAGTGCCTGGAATCATAATTTCCATATATCTCAAACTTTATGCCCGATATCAAAAATCCAACTTCATATTCTTGTTCAAGTGGTAAAATTTTAGGGGAAAAGGGTCTAACCCCAATTTAAGAGAAACCTTAGCAAAATTTGAAAATCAAAAAAATATGATTTCCAGAGACGATCTGCGCCCCTGGCGTGACGCGCCAAGGGCGTGCTCCTATATATTTGTTTGCCTATTTTCTATCTCGGTCCAAGACATTTGAGACTTGGGCCTAAGTGTCCCCAAACGTGAAAATACCTATACATAATCATATTTCACCCTCATATCATCCTAAACATCCCCAAATACTCACGCAAACACTTAGCCATATTTTCACTCCTAAATTCAAGTCTCAAAACCTCTTTCGGATTTAAGGATTTCCTTCAAAGTTCTTCTTTTTCAAGTCTCCATCTCTAATCTTCATCAAGTTCATCTCCAAGCTCAGGTACGTGGGTTTCTTTCACCCATGATACCCAAGCCTCCTTTTTACTAAAATTGCATGATTTAAAGTTGATTTACAAGTGGTCTTGCTTATTATGAAATTAACTACACACTATGTTAAAGTTATGTGAAATTGTGACTGTTTTGCAATGTTTTTGAGTTATAAATCTTTGATCTATTATAAAATTTGAGGAGGGGTTTTGATGTGTGTTGCACGGTGTTGATTGATGGTTTTACATTGGATTTTTTTGCATGATTTCATCTCTATAATTCATGGTTTTATACTAACATTATATACCCTCTAAGTGTTTGATAAAATATCCAGTTATGTTCTCTTGAGGAGTTGAAGGTCCAAAGCATGAGATATGATATGATTAACTATATGATGATGAAATGAGCTTATGTATATGATAAATTTTATATAAAGCATTGCATTACACCATGCCCAATTCGCAGGGATAAAGAACCCGAATAACCTAGATGGGGATTTGTACTCATCAACCTAGTGAAAGGTTTGTACTTCTCCACCTAGTGATGGGGCGGAATCATCACTAAAATAGATGAGAGTTTATACTCATCAACCTAGGGAAGGATTTATACTTCTCCACCTAGTAATGGGGCGGTATCATCACTAACCTAGATGGGGGTTTGTACTCATCAACCTAGTGAAGGGTTTGTACTTCTCCACGTAGTGATGGGACGGCATTATCACTAACCTAGATGGGGGTTTGTACTCATCAACCTAGTGAAGGGTTTGTACTTCTCCACGTAGTGATGGGACGGCATTATCACTAACCTAGATGGGGGTTTATACTCATAACCCAGTGAAGGGTTTGTACTTCTCCACCAGGGTGATAGGGCGGCATCATCACCAACCTAGTGAGGGGTTTGTACCTCACCACATTATACATGTCATATTGTTATATTATTCCCATTGCCTATTGTTATGCATTTTGATTATGATGCCTATCTCTGGTTGCATTGCATCCTATATACTTAGTATATTCAAAGGTACTAACACATACTCATGCCTATATGATATCACCATGTAAGAACCGGTGCCCAAGTTGCTCATCCTCCTCCTCCACGTGACTAAGTTCGGTGCTACTCAAGCTAGTTAGTGGACATGCTACGTATCTACGATATGAGCCTTGACTCTTTTGTCACTTGGTTATGATGGTGTGCAAGCTTCCCCCTTAGTCCCTTTCCCTTGCTTTCTAAACTTTTACATGTTACTTAAGTATTAATCTCTCTCCCTTAGTCCCAATTTCCCTTGATTATGTTTCTTATGTTGTTTTACATTGCTTTTGCGGCCAAGGATGTGTAATCATATGCTATGAGGCTTGTTTTGGGTTCCTCCGGGTTCCCTATTCGCTGGTCACGTCTAGGGCCTAGGCTTGGGTCGTGACAGTTAAAATATTATAAGATACAAATCAATTATATCATCTTAAATTTTAACTAATAGAAAAAATCATGATTTTTTAATTAATTTAGTAGTTGATTATATGTCATGTAAAGCTTTTTAAATTTTCTGTTTGTAAAATTTCATGTTATACTTTTCTAACTTAACAAATAATTTTTCTTAGTATACACCTGTTAGTTTCACAACCAATAATGAAAAAAAATCAACACAATTTATATTTTTTATTAAAAACTTTCCTTTGTACACTTGTTAGTTTTCAAAACCAATAATGAAAACAAAAGTCAACACATTATATATTTTTTATTAGAAGAAACATTATTACTGAATATTGACTCTTAAGTCAATTGATCGAGGTAATTTGCACATGTAGAAACATCTATCCTCTTGAGAAAATTAGTTACTACCAAATTTATATAACTTTTCTACCTTAAATTAATCTCATAAGGTCATAAATATATATTTAATATTATTGCTTCTATTTTTAATTTTTCTACTTGATCTTGCATCTTTCAAATGGTCAAGTAAAAGATGAATAAATTTTATCTCAAAATAAAAACATATATAGAAACTATATCAAGAAAATATTTAAGTTAAAAAAAATTATGCCAAAAAGATTGTAACTAAATACTTTTATAATATTTTAAAATATTATATAATTGACTATAAGAAGAATGATGGATAGAGTTATTAGAAAATAATACGTTAATATTGTTTCTTTTTATTAAACTTTTTTTATTATAAAATGAGCAAAACTATAAAAGATGGAGGATTCTTATTAGAATGATGGGATGCTTAAAAAAATGCCAGTTGTAATACGTATAACATGATTTGGTCTATTCTCTTTGCACTCATATTAATTAAAATATATTTTTATACTAACTAATATATTTTAACGACGGGATGTTATTTTTTAATGATTAAATTTATCCTTCATTAATGTTGGATTAAAATTTTTTTTAACGATTGGAAAAAAATTAGTCACTATAAGTGTATTTATAACGACTGAAAAAATTTTAGTTGCTATAAGTATATTTATAATGGCTGGAAAAAAATTTGGTTGCTATAAATATATTCATAACGACCAGGGAAAATGTGGTCACTATAAGTGTATTTATAACGACCGAATTCATTTTTCTTCGTTAACAAATGGTCGTTAGAAGTTTTTTTTCTTGTAGTGTATGTCTTTCGGGTTGACTAATGCCTCGACTGACTTTATGTAGTTGATGGACCGAGTGTTCAAACCTTATTTGGGCATCTTTGTGATTGTGTTCATAGATGATATCTTGGTTTTATTCCAAGAGCGAGACCGAGCATGTTCAACACTTATGAATCGTACTTCAGAGATTGAGGGAAGAGAAGTTGTATGCAAAGTTCTCAAAGTGCGAGTGTTTGTTACATTCCTTGGGCATGTTGTGTCAAAAAAGGGTAATATGGTTGATTCGGCTACGACAACAGCTATTCAATGTCTAGATGACTATATTTAATAAAAGTGATTTAATAATATTACCTCTATCATTTACTGCTTTTAATTTCATGTGTCAAGTCAACAGAAGACAATTGTTATTGGGCAAAGGAAGTATTCGTGTTACATACTCCCTCTGTTCATCCTTAGTTGCCAAATTTTTACTTGGCACACTTATTAAGAAAATATTTAGTGGTATAGTAAGTTTATCATTTTATCCCTATTAATTGGTCTCAAACATATTTACTAATTATATTTTCAAAGACATTAACTCAATAACAATAAATTGAGGATATAAATGGAAAAAAAAATTGTCCTACCTTGATTTGTAAAAAATAACAAATAAAAGTGAAAATCAAATTAGAACATTTTTGGCAACTAAAAATAAACCGAGGGAGTATAAATTATTCTTACCATATATTTTAGAACTCACTAATTTTTAAGATATATTTTTCTCTTACTATATAATTTTAGGACTCCTTAATTTTAGAATTTATTTCCTCTTTGTATACATTTAGGACTTGTTAATTAAATATTATTAATACTAAATTGAGGAAAAAGGTGAATCCATTATTTTATCTAAAGCAAACTCTTTTAATGAAGCACAAAAAGTTATATACAAATCACTACCTCTTTTTTGTATTTACTTAATTTATTTCCTTAATTGAATTTCGTGGGACGAAGTTCCTTAAAAACCTCTTCCTTGTTCGTTAAAATATTGTGAATAGTTTCTGTAGGTTGAGCCCCTTTTACAAGGAAATATAAAATAGCAGAAATATTTAAATAAGTTTGATTCTTTATCGGATTAAGTTTGATACTTCATCGGATCATAAAAATCTACTTTCTGAAGATTTTTTCCTTCTCTTCGGGATCGAACACAAATTTGCAACGATTCGATAGACGGCTGATTGGGATAAATATAAATGAACAACACTGAGAAACATATTGGCAAATTGTTTTAAATTAGCATGACTTAATGTACTTCAAAAAATACGATGGCAACCTATTATGATAAGTAATTTTTAATACAATTGAGGGGTAGTAATAATAGTTTAGAAAAAAAAAAAGACGAGAAAAATCTGGTTGACGTGCATATTTAATTGAGGGAACCAAAATAGCTCTCATCCAAATTATTTTTCTCATCGTCCAATTCTAAACGACAGTCCCTCTCTCTCTATATATATATATTTCATTCTCTGTGTTTAAAGAATCTCCTCCAGTCAAAACGAATTCTAATCTAATTGTTCAACAGAGAAACATCAATAAACCAAACCCTTTTGGGACCACAAATGGTGTTAATGAATCAATGTACAAGTCAGGAATAAGAAGAAGATTACGTGAGGGTTTGCATACTAGTATTAGTCATGCAGACCTCCAATTTACAGGATGAAGAAGATGTTAGGCCTAAAGGTTTATTGACAAGGAATGGATCATTTATTTGTGTAGCAGCACCATTCTTATATGATAAGCTACCTGAGGAACCCATTAAGCTTTCCATCCTCAAATTGGATGGCTCTTCTTTCGGTAATTATAAATTATATATTTACACATTTCTCTCCTGTTGAGATTTTTTGTTGATGAATTTTGTGGTTTGTAGATATTGAAGTGCCTAGAAATGGTAGTGTGGAAGATCTCAAACGGGCCGTGGTAGAGACCTTCAGCCATTGCAGCATTTCATGGTATCTGCTATCTACCCACATTGCAAAATATCAAAACTTCATGGGATTGAAAGAGTTATTGGAAATTTCCATTGAGGCTTTTCTTGCAAACTCCACGTGAATCCTAACTTGAATCTGATTCTATTGCAGGTTACATGTATGGAGCCATTTTTGTCTGAGCTATTGCGGACAGAAGCTACTTGCAGATGATGATTTGATAGGAACGTACGGGATCAAGGATGGCGATGAGGTTTAATCTCTGTCATAAGATGCTTTTAAAAAAATATTATATTTGCATAATCTTATACGATTCAATAATTGTACGCTTGTTGTCATTATATTGGAAAGTGCAGTTTGAAAAAAAGGATGATGAAAAAGAGGTTCAGATAATGGAATACCCGATATCGGTTATCTTTAGGTTTTATGATTTTAGGATCTTCATCGACTGCAGCTAAAAGTGTTTTCCCTAGCCCTTATAGTTTATTCACCGTCCATATGGTTGATTAATTTCCTTTCGATATCCTAATCTTTCACAATTATAAATCTGCAACGGATAACCATGGAAAATTTGGAAAGATCAACAACCAACAGAGGACGAAAGCAGAGCATTTAGTTTCTTACAAGCCAAGCTGTGTTTAGATTTCATTGTTAAAATCTTATTTTCCCAACAACAACAGACCCAGTTTGATCCTATAAGTGAGGAAAGTCTTATCTTTCTATCATGAGATACAATTTTACTTTTTGAAAATATTGTTTCTTATGTGCTAGTGGGACTGAAATTCTTTGAATATTTCTTTGATCTTTTCTCTTTTGTTCATTTTGCAGCTTAGTTTTGTGAGACATGTAACCACTGGTCACAATCCAAAAAAGATACAATCAAAACGGGAGGACCATCAGTTTGATCTCAGAGTGTAAGTTGTGTGATATTGATTTCATGCTTATCATTTTATGTGGATATAGCTGTTTTTAATAAATGGAAGGAAGCAGAATTGTCTGTCTTGTGAAAAATAGATTAGAAATAGAGGGATTTCCAACCTCTTCGAGCATTTTCAGCCATTCATATTTTGAAAGAAAACAGAGGATTTTACATAGAAAAGGAAATCATTAACATCTCGACTCATATGACTTCTTTTTGGAGTGTAAAAAGAAAATTACATAGATTTATTCTACCACTCCTGCACTCTACATTGTAAAGGTATAAAAAGAAATAGAGACATGCTCTACCATTCCTGAATTCTATTTTTTTTTTTGGATCCTGCAAGTAAATCATATGATATGGTGAATGACTTGTGTCTTTCGATTCATCAAGGCAAGATATTTATACAAATATATATGTTCCTATGAAAGGAAACTAAGCAAACCAAATCAATGAAATCAACTAAGAATCTACTTCTATACTTAAGTTAGATATACATAGAAACTACAATATTGATAGCTATTACATTCCGTAACACTCCCTCAAGGTGGAGTACACATATTGAATATGCCCAACTTGTTCCAAAGATAATTAACCCGAGCTCCATTTAATGCCTTTGCGAACAAATCAACTAGTTGCTCTCATGTTTTTACATAACTGGTGGAAATCAAGTTATCTTGAATCTTCTTAAGAATAAAGTGGTAGTCTACCTCTATATGTTTTGTTCTTTTATGATACACGGAGTTGGAGGCAATATGAAGAGCATTTTGATTATCACACTAAAGTTTTACTGGTGTAGAATGTCTCAAACCAATTTCTGTCAATATGTGACGTATCCATATGATCTCACATATGGACAGTGCCAATGCTCTATACCCGGATTCGGTACTGGATTGGGAAACAACTCCTTGTTTCTTACTTCTCCATGACACCAAATTACCACCAAGAAAGACACAATAACCAGTTGTAGATTGTTTATTGGTTTTACATCCAACCCAATCAACATCAACAAAGCACTCAGTGTGAGTTTGTTCGTGGTTAATTACCATATAAAATACCAAGTCTAGGGGCTCTTTTCAAGTAACATAAGATCTATTCCATGCTTCCCAATGTTATATTGTAAGTGTAGTCATGAATTGGTTAACAACACTCATTGCAAAAGCAATATCTAGATGAGATATAGTGAGATAATTCAATTTCGCTACTAACCTCCTATATATCTCTGGATCATTAAAGGGGTTGCCATCATCTATGGTAAAGTACACATTCAGGACCATTAGAGTACTGCAAGGTTTAGTTACTGACTTTCCAGTTTTCGTGAGTAGGTCAAGGGTATAGTTTCTCTATGACCGAAAGATTTCCTTCTTACTTCTATTTGCTTCTAATCCTAAGAAATACTTTCTTTGTCCTAAGTCTTTTGTGTGGAATATTGTACCAAGAATGACTTAAGTGAAGAGATCCTCATATAATCACTTCTTGTAATGACAATGTCATCATATGCTACAAGAAGAATAATGCCAATTGCTAATCGTCTATGAAAGACTGAGCGGTCACACATGCTCTTTTTCAACTCAAATTCCTGAACTACTTCACTGAATTTGCCAAACCAAGTATGAGGGCTTTGTTTCAAATCATACCAAGATTTCTTCAAGTGAAAAACTTTCCAATACTCCCCCTGAGCAACAAATTTAGATGGTTGCTCCTTAAGGTTCTTCTTGGAGATTACCATGAAGAAATGCATTCTTGATATCTAGCTGGTGCAATGGCTAATTCTAACACAACTAAGGAAATCAATAAGTGAATAGAAGTGAATTTAGTAACTGAAGAAAATATATCTGAATAGTCTACCCCATAAGTCTAAGCAAATCCTTGAGCCACTAGTCGAGCCTTAAGTGGAGCCACAAAGCCATTTGAATTAACTTTGACCGCAAAGACCCATTTGCATCCTATGCCTTCTTTCCTTTTGGTAAATCCGCTAAGTCCCAAGTGAGATTCTTATCTAGTGTATATATCTCCTCAAGCATTGCATTATACCATTTTGTGTGACTCAAGGCTTCCTTAATTATCTTAGGACAATAATAGAGTCTAGAGAAACAAATAAAAATCTAGACATAGGGGATAAATGACAATAGGAAACAAAAGTAGTAATGGAATATGTTTGCAACTATATGTACCTTAGCAAATTGCAAATGGGGGGTTAAGATATTCTGGTTGATCAAATGAATGAAGATCTGATGACAAAGGGATGGGTGTGGACATGTATCTTTCGCCTCGCCCTCCTCGAATACAATTGTACAACCAGCGGTCTTGCTACTATAAATGGGGTAGGAGTTAATGGTACAATATGTAATTAGTTCCCAATAGAAGAACTAAGAAATGTAGGATCAATATTTGATTCTTCTATCAAAATATGGGTGACCAGATAGGCTAACCACTCATCTTCCTCCCCTTGACTTGTAAAAATGGGAGGTGCATAACAAAATGGTGTAGCCTATGAACATACTGCATCAGTTGATACCAAATATTTGCCAAGTTAAGCATAACAACATCGATACCCCTTCTAAAGTGATAATAGCCCATACAAATGTAATTCAACACCGTCAGATCCAACATGGTTCGGATGGTTGAACATCTCAAACAAATGTGCTTCCAAACACCGTAGGTTCCACTGAGAATAAAAACTTATTTGGAAAAAGAACACTGTAAGGCATATTACCAGCAGAAATAATAGGTGACATATGATTAATTAGAAAACAAGCCGTAGGGCTGCATCCACCCAAAACGTTTTGGGAACCTTTATCTGGAAGAAAAGTGCTCGAGTTGTTTCAAATAGATGCCTATTATTCCTTTCAGCAACTCCATTTTGAGAGGGTGTATCAACACATGAAAACGAATGGAAAATATTGTGTTGTCTCATATATGATTAGAATGATTCTGACATATATATTTTTAGCATTGTCACTCCTTAGAATACGCACAAAAGCATTGAATTGTGTTTTGACTTTAGCATAAAAGACACGAAAGTGAAAAAGCACTTTCGAGCGGCTCTTCATAAAATAAGTCCATGTTATCTGAGAAAAATCATACCTATTCCTAGTTTTTAAAATGACATGACATGGTCCCCAAACATCAAAATGAGCTAACTCAAATGCTGGGTTAGCCCCCAGCCCTGGCCTTAATGACTACGATGCTATTTTCGAAATTCACATACCTTATATTCTAGTGAAAAGTATTCTAAAATTGAGGATAGAGCTTTCTTAACAGAGGAAGAGAAGAATGTCCCAATCGATAATGTGCTTTGTGTCATGACCTAAGCCTAGTGCCTAGATGTAACACGGCGAATGGGGAACTCGAGAGTCAAGCTCATAATATAAGTAGATCAATTATCCAACAACACCTTTAACATAGAGTGCAGCGGGGACCAAGACATTTTCCGGGCTCACCCTTATTGTACAAAGTGTTTAACATAAGGAAATATCAAATAGCAAGAGTAACATAGATAGCGTCCTCAGACCTGAGGACTCACCAAAGCTTATCTCCAAAGCACCGAACTAGCCACGTGGAGAATGATCGAGAGGTGCTTCGGTCCCTACACGGTAATATCATGTAGGTATAGAGTATGCGTTAGTACATTTGAATGTACTAAGTATGTAGGATGCAATGCAACAAGACATAAGCCATTATAGTCAAAATGCATAATAATAAGCAATTGATAGGTGTAATATCAATATGGAATGCATGATCAATCCTTGAAGTAAAACAATATGATTGTAAATCACATAATTTGAAAAATATATATTACATGTGTGGGAAGAGACCATAACCAACATAGACCAAGCAAACTACTACTTGGAATCCAAGGCATGTCACCCTCTTGTAAGGTGATTGAGGTATCCACCCTTTCAACAAGGTGATTGGGCATGTCACCCCCAACAAAGTCATCGAGGTATCCACCCCTCAACATATTGATTGGGCATGTCACCCCCAACAAGGTGATCGAAGTATCCACCACTCAACATGGTGATTGGGCATGTCACCCCACAATAAGGTGATTGAAGCATGTCACCCCCTGAACAAGGTGATTGGGCATGTCACACCCCCTCCCAACAAGGTGTGGTCTACTTGCAACACAATAGATACTTTTCATGAATTCAATGCATACATGCAAGCCCTTAATCATCATAAAATCACTTGATTTGTAAATCATACAATAGATCATCAATAATTTGAGAATCCTTGTCAAGAAATTTTATCAAACACTTGGTGGGTTTATAATGATAGTTCAAAGTCATGCAATTCAAGAGTAGAATAATATGGAAAAACTCAATGTAAATCAACCCACCAACAAATAGTAAAACCATCATGTAAGATATCTTGAAATCTATCATCAAATCTCATAATAGATCATAGTTTCATAGCTCAAAACATGCATAATCTCAATAGACAAATCCAATTCATATTATAAGCTTAAAATAGATAGACATGCATAATCAATCAATATTTCATAAAACCCCAATATAATTTATGCTCATGTTTCACTATATAAGATACCCATAAGTAAAACAACTTAAAAACATGCAATTTTCATAAAAAGGAAGATATGACTCTATGGGTGAAAGGACCCAATGGATAGAACCCACATACCTCAAACTTAGGTTTTCTTAAGATGAGCTTGAAGAGAACTTGGAGCTTGAAGAAAATCCTTGATTTCCAAAGTTAGGCTTGAAATCCTTGAAATTTGAATGGAAATTTTTATAAAGTGTTGGTGAGATTTTAGAGAAGGTTTTTTAGTGATATAGAGTTGAAAAATGGCTAAGTATAGGTGTTTTCACGCATAAGTAAGCAAGGGGCTATGACCCCAATGCCCTTGGCCAAAATAGTGAAAATAAGGAAGAACTAATACTGTTTTGCGATAGGTCCGCGTCGCGGAACCATCACGCACCACTACTGTTTTCAAAAATTTACGAAAATTATTTTTTGCTACGGGTCCTCTAAAATCTCGGTTATATCCATTTCCCACTCAATATTTTTTGCTGATCAAGAGTACGAAGTCAGTTTTCTGATATCATGCATGAATTTTGAGATATATGAAAATTAAGATTATGGGTATTTTCGAAGCACACTTTGGGGCATTTCTCTTTGAATAGAGAAACAACACTAGAGTAGGTAACAAATTAAGGCTCTCATTCATCAAGAATATAGAGATCGTCAGATATATGTCCTTTATCAATAAAATAATTTGTCTTAAGATCACGAAATAAACAATGATTGTGAAAGAACGAAATATAACAATTAAGGTTTCTGGTAACTTTGCTAATAGAAATCAAATTAAAGGTCAACTTTGGTAGACTTAATACAAATTACAAGGTAATAATGGAGTTTGGTTTAAAAGTGCCATATCCAACACTGTTACAAGTTGATCCATCACCTACAATAACCAAAGAGGGTGCTTTGTGTGACCGAAAGCTAGTAAAAATATTAGGATTACCTGTCATATGATTTGAGGCACCTGAATCAATCACACATTTATTTGAACAGATGATAAGACATGTTTTATATGATTTAGTAAAGGTATTAACTGAAGTGGATTCCTTCATTAATTTTGATGTCTAGAGAATTTAACAAACTCCTTTGTAGAAATCAAAATCATTTCATTAGACCTTTGAGTTCCCTAGTTACAATCTGTCATATTCCCAATAAAACACTCATGGTACCAAAATGAATTGTCGGAGAAACCAACATGTCCAAAATAGACTATATCCTTCAACTCATAAATATCAGACAATACAACCACCAAAATAAAATGACTAACCAGATCTGACCGAGAGTCTCCAAGACCACTATGGTCCAAAAATCAGAAACAAATGGGATGTTGACTTATTACAACAGCTCCAGGATGACGCAAACTTCAGATTTGAGTTCATAATCAAATCTCCAACAAAAATCTTAGAATCCTCTCGAATTTTCATAATTTTGAAGCACCACTTTCACTCGAGAATGATAGACAATCAAGCTTCAGATTTCAGAATTTCAATTGTGACTCAGGTGCAACAAAGTGGACTCAACACACTCGGACAAGAAATTCTTAAATTACAAATATAATTTTAGGATTCATAGTTGAAATTAAAAGATAGAACTCTCAGTTACTTCTCCCTCAAAACCATAGTAGCTTCTAGCAAAGCCATAGTGACTTCCTACCAAGCCAAATTCCCAGCTCTGATACCACGTAAATTATATGATATGGAAAAATGACTTGTGTCTTTCTATTCAGCAAGACAAGATATTTATACAAATATATATGTTCCTATGAAAGGAAACTAATCAAACTAAATCAAAGAAAGCAACTAAGAATCTGCTCCTATAATTAATTTAGCTATATATAGAAACTACAATAGTGATATCTATTACATTCTGTAGCACTTTAAAAATATCACCACATCAATGTGCTATTCTCAAGAAAATATGTATTTTTGAAGGATTTATCACTAATGTAAGAGACATTTTTAGAGGATTTGAGAAACATAGCCTGAACTTTTTATTCAAACCAAAAGTCAAAGTATATTTTTCAACTTAATGCTAATAAGGACCTAGATACAGAGTTTATAGTAATGGATTAAAGGACAAAGAAATTCATGTAAAGATACTTTTAGTTACTTCCACACATGAAATTTGAAGAGGTTACTAGACTTTGCAGTCTTTCCAGATTGAAGTTCTCTTTTTTTTTTCTACTTTTTGGTTAGTTCGTCATCCTCTGGCAGTTGTGTGGTAGTCGTGGAAGGTTATACCTTTTTTTAGGAGTTGGCTTTCTTAAATCTACAAGTGAAGTTAACTGATTAATGGAAACATGTTTAACACTATAACGAAATAGTTGGACCCTGCTCATCTAAATGTTGATTTATAAGATTCATCATTTTTCTAATATAGCTTACTTATTTCACTTTAGCTTAACATTATAAGAGTTGCATCCCATATGTTTTTTTAGATTGTGGGTGTGTTAAGTATGCATAAATTTCTTATATTTTTATGTTTAGGTTAATTAAAAATCTTGAAAAATGTGTTCTTTAGAAAAATAAGCTATTTGAAAAAAGAAAATGACATCCTTAAAGAAAGTTGGAAAAACAAGTGGCATTGTCTCCTCCACCCCTCATAATCACCCACACCTAATCCCCTAGTCCCACCCCACACCTCTACACCAGTATCATAATTCTATGTTAGATATGTACAAATGCTTTTAGAATAATATATTTTTACTTGCTTACCAAACACAGGGAAAATAAGTTAAAAAAATTAGTTGTTATACTTCATATCAACCATCTTGCACATCCACAATATTTGCTATGTTAATGATTATGTCTAGCTTGTTAGGGAACTTGAGCTAATATTATTGGAACACTTAATCTACAGATACAATGACATTGATGACGAAGAGTTGAAAGGTGAAGAAGAGGATAATGATCACCATGATGATTCAGAAAATGACGAAGATGACAGTTCTGAGGATGAGAATAATAGGGATGTTCTTGGCAGTTGCCAATACAGGTTATTTCATTTATTTAGAGGATTATGGTCATACCAGAAACTGGATAATTCAGAAAAGAGTGTGAACCAGAAGACAAAGTAATGCATGCATCAAGATTACCCCATAGTTACTAAGGAATCAGAGATGTAAAAATAAGTACATGAATTTCAAAGAGAGGTGGAAAGCAAAGCAATAACAAAGACTTTTTGCAGTTCTAGGATATTAATTAAACATATATCATAATCAGCTCTAATCGGAGCTTTGACTTTGCAATAAAATAGGCCAGGTTGCTTGTGCAGAGAAAGTGCTCTACCTCTTTCAGGATGATATAATTATTTGAGGCTCTGCAAGATAGTGAAGTACATTACTTGTGCATATCACTAAAGAAAACTTATTACGGCTACGGCTAATGTGACTCCACTTTTATACATGACAAATAATATGCAGTTTCCACAGAGATAAGTTCCCTAGATAAACTGGAAAAATTGGTGAATTACAATGCTTTTGTACTAAAAATTTCATGCATGGGGTAAAGGTCTACTACAAATATTTAAAAGAAACCCTAACCTTTCTTTGTTCATCTATGCTATGACCAAATACTTAGATGTTGATAAAAAACACTCCATTTTTAACTTCATCAATTTAAGTGTCACAAAAACATTTAGACTCTTCGTCCACATGGGTTTTAACTTTTTTAGTTGGCATTTAAAAAAAATATTTTTTAGTTGATTTTTAAAACTCTAAACTCTCTCCTTCTTCTTCATCATCTCCCAACCACTTTTCTATATTTCATTACTTCTATTGCATATTTTTTTCAACCTTCTCCTCCTCCTCTCAGCCTTCTTTGTTTATCAACATCCTTCTCCATTTCATTCTTTATTTTTTTTGATAGGCTAACTTGATTTAATCTTTTATTTTCATTTTTAATTTCTTGCCTATGGTGGAATTATTTTTCAATTGGCTGTTAATGTGAAAATTTTATTATTTTAAAATAGAGGGTAATACGCACACCATCACATATTACTTGTGATGTGTTTCTTAAATTTATGAGTGATAGGTTGGATGTATTTCTCACGTTCTCAATAATTTAAGTGTAAAACTAAAAAAATGATAATTTAGATGTACTTTCAATAATTCATTCTTATACCATCAAAGAATATAGTGCAATGGATGAGACTGCCCCACCCTTAATTAGAAGTCTTCGATTAAAGATTTGAATATGAAAATTTCTTGGTACGGATATCAGATACAAAACCAAAAAAATAACTCACTCTTATAATTTTTGTGTATCTAAAGAGATTAAAAATAAGGTAAATGCGATTTAGTTTGTCAATTATTAGATGTCTTGCCAATATTTACTATTTCCTTTATGGCCTTATTTTTCAAAGATTGTCAAAGTCAGAGAAACGCGGCCACTAAAAATGAATCTGTTGCATCTGTCAAATAGCTCAACATTTTTCAACCTTTAAATCTTATAAGATTTTCTCAAAGATGTATGCAACAACAGCTTTGATTATTGTAATACACGCCAATATATGAGATTGTCAGGAAACATTCTATTTTGATAAGGGAAAAAGAGTCAAAAATACCATTGAACTTTTTGAAATGGAGCAGATATACCTCTCCATTACATTTTAGTTCAAAAATAACTCTCTATTATATTTTTGGTTCAAACATACCCCTCATCCTAATAGAAATAAAAAAGGGTCAAAAATACCCCTTAACTATTAGAAATGGAGCAAAAAAATATTTTGTTAGTTTTCGGCTAAAAAATACCCCTCCAGTAAAATTTTAAAGTTATTATTTAAAATATTTTTTTCATTAAAAAATTCAATACCAACCCATATTCAAATCAATTTTTGTTGGACTTTGCATAGTCCAGATTCTTGCTATACTAAATTTTTTTTATATTTATAGTTGCAAATAAATTATCTCTTGAAAATAATAACTTATATTAATTATGTTACCAAAAATTTCTATACAAGTTTCATAGGTTCGAAAAATTTGAAAAATTGGATCATATTGTACTCAAAAAACTGATTGAAGGAGGAGGCCACCATTATAATGAGGATAAATCAATGTTATCATTCAGAGATTGATTTTTGGAGATGTTTGCATGTGAAATAACAATCACCTTTGACATGAAAAGGCTAGTCTCGAAACTAATATTCGAGAAGAAAACCTCTTGGGTTCCTAAATAGAGTTTCATGTGGACTTAATCATGTGATACTTTTGTTCACATAACATGCATGTTGTCATTTCTTACCAAGAGTTATTTTTGCTCCATTTTTGATATTTCGGGGGCATTTTTAATTCATTTTGTTTTCATTAATGAGAGGAATATTTTTGAGCCAAAAAATTAATTAGCATGTAATTTTGAACCAAAATGTAATAGTGGGGGTATTTCTGCTCTATTTCAAATAGTTCAGGGGTATTTTTAACCCTCTTCTCTAGGATAAATAGGAGTTTGTTTAAGATCATAAGTGCATAGTTGAAATAGAAAACCTAAGGTAGATTGATAATTATAAGGCATATTATGGAAATGTGACATTTAGCATGGGTTCAACTTGCATCTATGTCTTTTAGTTTTAAGTGTGCATAATTCGACACTTAAATTTATATAAAATTAAATAATTAATCACATGCATCCTATGTGCATTATGCCATATGGGATACATGTGTTTACTTGTTCAACTTTATACAATTTTAAGCAGCTACTTGTGCGCATCTAAAATTGAAGGGCATAAATATCAACTGAAACTAATTTAAAAAGATTTCTTTATAAATTCTGTCATTATAACTGGACTACTAGAATATTGAAGCGTAAGGTCCCGTGCATTGAAAGATGAACTAAGGCTTGAAAGTAGAATTTTTGGAGATTTTGGCTAGGGTTCCCACCAAGAAACCCTCTACAGACCATGGTGCCCACCACAATCAATGCACGGGCCCCTTGGTTTTAATTATGAATTGCCTTGGTGAGGTGGTTTACCATGGACCACACTACGGTTCGTGGTCCACACCACGATTTGTTATGGTTCTCGTGGAGTGCACCTTGATGAGTCCATATTTCTGTCTTATTTTAAGGCCAGTTTGTGAAGAAATATTATCCTTAGTATGCTATTATTTCCAATCTCTAGTGAATATGCATGTGTTATGTCAGGAAATGGAATTAAAAGTGCACAAATGGACAATACGTGATAAATCTTAGAAAGGGAGCCAAACTGTAAAAAAGATAGAGAAATATGGTATCGCCAACATATTCGGCGATCCAACGAATATTTAGAGAGAGCACATAACATTGCAACAACCAACGTTCAAGCCCAAGTAAGGGAAGTGGTCAGATCGATGTCGCCAAACATATTTGGTGCACCACTGAGTGGCTCAAGAGACCGCCTAAAGTTGCAGTACTCAAAGCCCCAAAATCATGACAATAAGGCGATGAGATAGGAACTTTGGCAATGAATTGTGTTGGCAGAGTGAATAACTATAGCCTAACGATACAGAGGAACAAGCCATAAGAGGATGCAAAAGAAAGTGGTCAAGTGCACATTTGGCGCATCACCAGAGTGCTTGGCGATGGTCGGCCTTGACCGCTGAATGCAACTTGTAGCGCAAAATCTCACATTTTCGCACAGACTATTTACGCAAATTAGAAAAGACATTGTACAAATCATATCATTATTCTTATTTTTACAAAAAGAGTAGTACATAGAACATTCTTTCTTTAGAGTAAAAAAGGTTGATAAGGTTCTCAAGCATTTGGGAGGCAAAACTTGAGGAGATTAGCTGGTCATAATCAACTGTTCTCCATTCAGTCTGTTACCCATAACTTTAGCTGCTATTTTTGGTATTAAATCTCTAATTTCTAGCAAGTGTGGCTAAAAACCCCGTGTTGGGGTGTGTTATTGATATGGGTTTTTAATTTATTTATTGGGTCTTTGGTATTTTGACTTACTTGTGTTGATTAGAGTGAATTTACATCCATTCCTATGTTTATTATATAATTTCAAGGTCGCAAAACTGGAGTTTAATTTAGATCTCTGATTATTGCTTTAACCGAATCGATTAGAGTATGGAATAGATGTAATGGCTATAAACTTTTCGGGGTTTCAGTTAAAGTCCATAACTATTGATTCAATAGAAAAGGTATTAGGGATTTTGCTGAGACATATTAGGCCAAGCGTATGCTCTGTTGTCAACATATGATATCGTATTTGAATTATATGAAACACTCGTGTGTCATAATTGAACATGGGTTATAAGCAACCTAGCCTTTTCACTCATTATAAACTCAACTAGTTAAATATTTAGACTTAGCTAGTAGATTGATTCCTATATTCACACATCCCCAACATCTTCCCTAATTTGTTAACCAATTTGTTATTTATATATTGTGTAGTTGAATCCTGACTTTAATTATTGTAAAACTCCTAATCCTACAATTGCTTAGTGCAAGGAGCCACTTCAATTTGCGAACCATGATTCCTTATGGGATTCGACCCAACCTCTAAATTTTGTTATTATGCTGATGACAAATGCCTTTTCTTCCTTTGAGTAGCTGAGTTGAACAACATAAAAAATGGCGATGTTGTCGGGGAATCAACGAGTGCATGACTGAAGTATTTATTGAGATATTTTCTTATATTTAGAATTTTTTTCCTATTTTCTTGTTATTTTTGGTGTTGAGAAATAGGTATTAAGATGGGGGATGAAGGAAATGTCCATGGTGAGAATGTGGGAGATGCTAATCATATACAGGTTGTTAACTAAGGCCAAGTGGGAAGCACCGGTGCTATCTCACTACCCCTGTTGACTGGAGGAGTTAATTTTCATGTGATAAGCAATATGTTGCAACTCCTCCAACTGAATGGATTGTTTGGAGGACATGACCACAAGGATCCTCATGAACACCTCAACAATTTTGTTAATATCTATCTCTGATTCAATTTTAGGGGAGTTAGCCGATAAGACATTAGACCGAGGTTGGTTTTGTTCTCTATCACTGGAGAGATTGTGAGGTGGCTAGCTGTGTTGCCTCATGATTCTATCACTGCATGTAAGGAATTGTAAAATGTGTCCCTCAAAAGGTTTTTCCTCCCTCGAAGATGATAAAGTTGATAAGGAGTATTGAGAACTTCAAACATATTGAAGGTGAGCTGTTACATGAGACATGGCTTTGGTTTTTGAAGCTCTTACATAAATGCCCTAATCATGGAGTTTCAGACCATATTCTATTGCAATACTTCTATGTATGCCTCGATGCAATTAACAAAGGGGTAGCTATCAACTAATGCGTGGAGGACTAATGACATAAATGTTCACAAAAGCTTATGACCTCATAGATGGCATGGCAAGAATCAACCAAGCATAGTACATGACAGGTGATCTCATACCTTCAGGTCACAAGGGTGCATCTAAGGAGTAGCTCACTAAAGATCAAGAGAGGGATGAAAAAATAGCTAAGATGTTAACTTAGCTTGACCTCTTGACTAAGCATGTTATGGGAGGAAATTGTAAAAGTGTAAATACTATATAAGCTGCTAGCGATATGATGTTTGATAGTGCACCATTTGAAGGTGCTTATAATAAGGAGGTACATTATATAGGCTACCAAATGGTGGGTCCTCGATCTATATTTCCAAAGCTACCTAGGAATCATTGTTGGAACAATAATGCTGGATAGTGAGATCATGCATGGCCTGACCAACCTCAAGTTGGGGGTTAGAGAAACCATGATGGGCTTGGATATAGGTATGTTCCAACCATGATAAGGTGAAAGCTGTTGACCCTGTGGTAAATCTAGAGAATCTTCGGACTGAGGATATGCTAACTTGAAACTTGAACAAAGTGGAGGCCTCCGACAAAGTCTTGAAAGAGATGAAGTCTAACTTTTCACAGTTGATTCAAATAGTAATGTCATATTTATCTTCTATCAAGCACTTGGAAACTAAACATGGAAATATATCGGCTTATCTCAATTAGCGACCAAAAGGTGGTTTGCCTAGTGACACGGTTGCCAATCCTAAAGGCACTGACCAACAATGTTTAGCCATCACTACCCCTAGGGGATGAATAATGAAAGGTGCTAAGCCCTCACTTATTGTTAAAGAAGGTCAGAATGAAGTGGGAGAAGATGAGGATGCAGTGAACATTGAAATTGAGGAGAGTGTAGCTAATGATAGAAGTGGTGATGCTCTTGGCAATCCCGAGAGTGATGAACAAGAGAAGGCTGGAGATTATGTTGTGAATGTAAAGAAAATAGTCCCCAAAAATTCAAGTTTAGTTGTGAGGTTGAAAGCACCTCATGTCAAGATCCTTCATTCCATCAGCGATTGAAAAAGAATAAGGAGAATGCCAAATTTCAACAATTTCTTTCTTTGTTCAATTGTCTATCCATAAATTTTCCCTTGGTGAGGCACTAAATAAAATTCTAGGATATGCCAAATTTATGAAAGAATTGATGTGAAAGAAATGGACCCTTGAGTGTGAGATAATCGAGGTGTCTCACCATTGCAGTGTTATCTTGACAAAAGCTCTAGTTGTGAAGAAAGAGGACCCTGGTGCATTTACAATACCTTGCACCATTGGAGTTTACAAGTTCGAAAAGGCATTATATGATTTAGGCTCAAGCATAAATCTTATGACCTTATCTATATTCAAGGAATTAGGGTTAGAAACTCTTTCACCAAGCACAATACATTTGCTGATCGCTGATCGGTCCATTAAAAGATTGGTGGGGATTGTTTATTATGTGTTGGTAAAGATAGACAAATTCATTCTTCCGGTTAACTTTATGATCCTGGATTATGAGGTGAACACAAATATGCCAATTATCTTTGGAAGGTTGTTCTTAGCTACCAAAAAGGTAATTATGAATGTAGAAAGAGGAGATCTGAGGTTCAGGGTAAAAGATGAGGAGGTGGTATTGAACATCTGCAAAACTCTTAAAAAGATGGAAGAACTCTAAGTGATATTAGTGATCAAACGTTCATAGGTGACTTGAGGGGATTGAAGGGCTATGTCGTACCACAACATTAACTATAGTACTGCTTGGGAGGGAACCTAAGATAGTTAGGTAAATTTTTATTTTAAATAATGGATGTTGATTTGTTTAGGTTCAAAAAGGGAGAACTTGAAAAGAAAGATAAAAGGGGCAATATGATGGATCTGATAGGTGAATCACTGAAGTGAGATGGCGATCACAAGTTTGACCGCCTTTAGAGTCATTTAAAGACTATTGAGGTACTACAAAATTCAGTAATCTTTATTGCAATTTGGTAGATCATGGAAACAGTTGAGCGATGGTAAAAAAGACATTGCCCTTTTTTACTGAATCTATGGTTTGAATTATGTTAAAATTGGCACTCTTAGTAGAATCGGCGTACCACTGAGCGTCTTTGGTAGGGAGAGTCAAGGTCGCCAACTCCTCGCACATAACTGACTTGTTAAGGGATTTTTAAATGCCTTGGCCTTTTCACTTTTCATATTCACTCCTTTTCACTTCCTTCACAAGCTAACACTTCCCTTTAGTATTTTACTTGTAAAATCCCTATTGGAGTGAAGAAAATTCATCAACAAAAACTAATACAAGGTTCTCTTTGATCTATTTATCATCAATGAGGTATGTTTTTAGGCCTTAGCTTTAATTTATTTTATGGGTGTGAATTCCCTTGTAGTGAAGAGGGTGATCAAGGTTTTTGGTGAGTTGATAATCATATTTTGTGATAATATATATAGAAATCATGTGGGTGAGAAATTGTGATGACTTTAAAACCACGTGCAATAAGTATGTGTGATTTGATTGGGTTTTTTATTCATTTAGAATAGCTTGAAATTGTTCGTATGTACGCTATGGGCTAGTGCTAAATGTGATTGGTTTGTGTTTATGAGTCCATATTTCAAACTCATTTTGGGGCCAGTTTGAAAAGAAACATTATCTTTAGCATGCTATTATTTCCAATCTCTAAGGATTATGCATGTGTTATGTTAGGAAATGGAATTAAAAGTGCCCAAATGGTCAATAATTGATAAATCTTTGAAAGGGAGAAGAAGTGTCAAAAAGGCAAAGAAAAGTAGTATCGCCTACATATTCGGCGATCCGCCGTACATTCGGAGAGACCGCTAGTATTTTTGCAACTAAGGTTCAACCCTAAGTCCGGAAAGTGGTTAGAATCAATGTCATCAAACGTATTTGGCACATTATCGGATGGCTCAAGAGACCATATAAAGATTCAGCACTCAAAGCCCCAAAATCTATGACATGAAGGTGATGAGGTAGGAACTTTGGTGAATCACTGATTTGTATGACACGAAAGCAATGAGATAGGAACCATGACATGAAGGCGATGAGATAGGGACTAGCCTATTCACTTATTATTAACCCAATTAGTCAAATATTTAGATCCAGCTGGCAGAACGATTCCCATATTCGCATATCTCTAACATCTTTCCTAATTTGTTGATCAATTTGTTATTTAGATATTGTGTAGTTTAATCCTGACTTTAATTATTGCAACCCCCTCCCCCAAATCCTATAATTTCTGAATCCAATGAACTACTTCAATTTGTGAACCATGATTCCCTGAGGGATTTGACCACAAACCTCTAAGTTGGGTTATTATGCTGATGACAACCTCCCCTGCTTTCTTTAAGTAGTTGAGCAACATCATACCCTTCCTAGGCCACCTCATTTTTCTTGTCAAGGGACCTACCATGGGTCATGGTAGTGCCCTCGTACATAGGTTCATCTTATTTTAAAATTTTATTTTGTAAGGGCATTTGTGTCTTTTTCCTAATCCCTAGACTTCTTTTTGAATGATTTCTAGACTAAATTACCTTTCTTATGTTACCCTAACCTTTCTAAAGCCTCTCAATTACACTTCAAACACTTAGACTCAAACTTACCTCTCCAAATCACTCTCAAATCTCCTCTCAAGCTCAAGTGAAGAATTCATTGAAGAAATCTCATTTTCAAGCCAAGTTCATCTTCAATCCTTTAATTCTCAGCAAGGTTTGTAGATCTTCATCCATGGGTACATTTCATCCATGGCGCCCAACCTATTTTCTCACTATTTCATTAATTTCAAATATGATCAAATTAGGATTTGAGTAAATACATAAAAACCTTCTTGAACTTAGCAACAAAACTTACTTTAGTACCTTTACTATAATGATCCGACCTAAGGGCCTAGTTGTCACACATCGAATGAGGTACTCGAAGGCACCTCACCGAAGCTATCTCAAGCATCTTAAGCATTTGTAGTTATTTAATGAAAATAAATTATGGAAAATCTTAAGGAAAAGGACTAAGGCTAATTTGACTATGAAAACATTAAAAAGCAGCGCAAATATTACAATCATCTTGTTTGTCAATATGCATACCAACTACAAAATAAGCAGATAGGACTAGCATCGATCGATCTCCATCAAATAGAAAGAAGTCTAAAATAGTGCAACATAGAAGGTAAATGCCTCAGAAGTTTGACAAATATTGTCTTATATCAAATCAAAGATACAAGATAGAATGAAAAGGTGGAGGAGTCCCGAACTATGGGCTATCCACAAGTAGATATGCTATTCTTAGACATTAAGTTCTAGCCTCGAGTCGGTAAAGGAGTGCCTGTCCCTATATGGTTAAATTGTGCAGGCAAAATATGAGTTAGTACATTTGAATATACTATGTATGTGAGATGCAATGCATTAAAGAAACTGTAATGCCAGCATTATTAAACATAACATAGAAATTACATATGATAAAAAATATATAAAGTAAGCTTAAGCATGCACAAGGAATATAGCTCAAGATCAAAATGAGACAGTGCATAAAAAAGGACATACAAAGAAAATATAACATAAGATCATAAAGCTGGTGGGAATAGACCATTATAAAAAATAACACCATGTAAGCTACTACATGGAATCCAATGAACTCCTTCCATTAGAAAAAGCCTACGCACTCCTTCCATTGGGAAAGGGAATCAACATGCCAAGGTAGATATCCAAAACTTAGTAACTTTGGAATTGCATCTTTTATAATATTTAGGCCTACATCGATCCACTAGCCTAGCCTACAAAGACACCTCTGGTGGCATATAGTTGGGGACATTGAGATTTAACTTCAAGGGGTCATGACTCAACCAACAAAATGAGTCCCAAATCTCTAGTCCTCTAAGTGATCAGTCACCCCATGGAATATTTAAAACATATTATTAGAATTATAAGTAACAATCAATAAGTGTAGCTCAAAACTTAGGGACCACCAAGTGAAGATGGTCCTGTCACAACCCAAACCTAGGGCCTAGACTTTACACGATGAATGAGAACCCGAAGGGACCCAAATAAGCCTCTTATCATATCAACCACAAGAGATTATATAAAAAGGGAAGCGGGACTAAGAGAAAGTCTTTGATAATCATAAGAGTATAAGGAGTCAAGTTTACAACATAAATACATAATAATATTCCAACAACACCTCTAAACATAGAATGGAGTGGGGGTCGAGACACTTTCCGGGCTCACCCTCATAATGTCAAATATTCAACATAAAGAAGTCTTAAGAATAGTATGAGAAAGTATATAGTTTCCTCGAACTTGAGGACTCACCAAAGCTTATTTTCGTAGAATTTCACTAGCCACGTGGAGGATGATCAAGAAGAGCTTCGGTCCCTACATAGTGATATCGTGTAGGCAAAAGTATGCATTAGTACATCTGAATGTGCTAAGTCTGTAGGATGCAATACAACGTGAAATATGGAGTAAGAAGAATTATGGGCCTCATCAAGAATCTTCTCCCTCAAACCATCAACACAAGGAACGCGCAACCTACCTTGGTACCTATGGGCACCATCTCCCTCTTGTGAGAAAATCTCTAATTTGCCATCTTTCACCAAGGCCTTCAATTCAAGCAAGGAAGAATCAAGTTCTTGTTTTGCTATGACCTCATCAACCAACGAAAACTTAGACCCATCAACAACAACCACACTATCACCCACTTCTTCCAACTCAACCCCCAATCTAGCCAATCTATGCACCTCCCTAGCCATTTCCCTATCACCACCATCAACATGAGCTAGGCTACCCATAGACACCCGACTCAAAGCATTCGCCACCATATTCGCCATACCTGAATGATAATGTACACTCATGTCATAATCTTTGAGAAGTTCTAGCCACCTTATTTATCTCAAGTTTAGATCTTTTTGAGTGAAGACATGTTAGAGGCTCTTATGATCTGTAAAGACATCCACATGCACCCCATAAAAGTAATGATGCCAAATCTTTATTGCAAACACAACAATAGCTAACTCTAGATCATGGGTAGGGTAATTCCTTTCATGCATATTGAGTTGTCTAGAAGCATAAGCTATGACCTTACCATTTTGTATAAGCATACCACCCAAACCAAATCTAGATGCTTCACAATACACTACAAAATCCTCAAGCCCATCCAGTAGTGACAATATAGGAGTGGACACAAGCCTATCCTTCAATATTTGGAAGCTTCTCTCACATTCACCAATCCACGCAAACATAACCTTCTTTTGAGTCAATTTGGTCATAGGGGAAGCAATGGAGGAGATCGCATCTTCTATAGTAACCTGCAAGACCCAAGAAGCTGTTAAAATCTAACGGAGTCAATGGTCTAGGCCAATTTCTAATCACATCAGTTTTCTTAGAATCCACCTTTATACCATCTCTCGACACCACATGACCTAAGAATGCAACCTCCTTAAACCAAAATTTACACTTATCATATTTAGCATACAATCTCTCCTCCCTCAATCTTTGCAACACAACCCTCAAATAACCCATATGCTCGTACCTACTATGTGAGTAGATCATAATATCATCAATGAAGACCACAACAAAGGAATCAAGGCAAGGTTTGAAGACTCTATTCATTAGGTCCATGAAGATAGCCGATGCATTAGTCAACCCAAATGACATCACAACAAACTCATAATGACTATATCTAGTCCGGAAGGCCGTCTTGGGAATATCCACTCCCTCACCCTTATTTGATAATACCTGGACCGAAGATCAATTTTAGAGAAGAAGCTAGCCCCTTGCAATTGGTCAAACTAGTTAACAATTCTTGAAAGAGGATATCTATTCTTTATAGTGACCCTATTGAGTTACAGATAATAATTGCACATTCTAAGTGATCCATTCTTTTGTTTCATAAACAATATCGGAGCACCTCAAGGGGATTGTCTAGGCCTAATAAATCCATTCTTCAATAAATCTTTCAATATCTTCTTTAACACCTTCAACTTCGTTGGGGCCATTCGATAAGGGGGAATGGAGATAGGTTGAGTGTCGAAAAGGACATCTATGTAAAACTCTATCTCCCTTTTGGGAGAGACATCGGGAAGGTCATTTGGGAAGGCATTAAGGAACTCATTTACAATGGGGACCGACTCAGTGGTAGGGACTTTGGACTCCACATCCTCAACATTCACAAGATGATACAAACAACCCCTAGAAATCAACTTATGGGCTTTAATGCATGCTTTTAGCCACAAGAGGGGTAACAAGGGAAAGAGTGGCACCTGGATCAATCAAAGCATACACATCAAAGTCAAAGATTTTTAATATTCCAGTGACGACATCGAGGACCTCACCAACCCCTTACCTTCTATGTAGAGTATAAAATCAATAGTGCCTTGGGGCACTACCTTGAGGATCACCTCTCCCCAATGGGACCGCATTAGCACCCCCAACCTTGCTACAATTTCTTGGAAAATCTACCTTCTTGTAACCAAGCTCCCCATATTCATTGCATGCATTAGAACCCTTTAAACATAGGCCTCCATGGATCCTTCCACATTTAGGAAACACATTAATAGGAGCCACCTCACCAATACCTTGAGCCCTAGGGAAGTTATTGACAAACCCCCTATTAGTAGCATGAGGAGGTCCTTGGCATTGACCAAATTTAGCACCCTTTTAGAATTTACCCTCAAATTAGGCCCTCTTGGCCTCATGCCCCTTCTCTTCTTTAATTTCTCCTCCTCCATTTGCTCGAGATTGGTCACCAACCGAGATAAGTCAATGTCACTAATTAGTATTACGGATCGGGATTCTTCGCTTACCAAGTTGGAGACCCCCATCATGAACTTATTCATTCTAGATCTAGGATCAGCCACCAAATGGGGAGCATACTTTGAAAGTTATTTAAACTTGATGACATACTCCTTCACACTCATACAACCTAGTTTCAAGTTTATAAGGTCTACCAACTTCGCTTCCCTAAGCTCAAGAGGGAAAAATTAATTAAGGAAGGCCAATTTGAACTCTTCCCAAAGCACCATATTACCAACCCCCTTCTCACCCTTCTATTGTCATACCAAATTTGGGCTAACCCTTTGAGTTGGTATGTAACCAACTCCGCCTTTTCATTTGGCCCAACCTCCATGATATTCAAGATTATCCGCATGAAGTTTCTTACCCTAGCTCCCGAGGTAGTAGCATGTGGGGCTTGGGCCCCTTGTTGGACTTGGTTGGTGACCACTTGGGCAAGCATAATAATAACATCCCAATGCTCACGATTTGTAGGTTGCTCCTCAAGAGTTTGGGCTCGTCTTCCTCCAGTGTTTCGCATGATCTAGCATAGAAAAGAACAATCATTAGGGGGGAAAATTTACCACAACTCTATAGCATGACTTAGAACATAAAGAAGGAAAACATTTCTTAAAACACCTCATAGCCTCCTATTCATAGTCATGGCGTACTTCACAACCATAAATAGCCTTCTAATCGATGCGGTGTGTTGGACTCCGAGGATCTATCAACATAGTTCACTGATACCAAGTTTCTCAGGATCCAAGCCTAGGTCCTAGATGTAACACAGAGCAAGGGGAACCCGAAGGGACCCCAAGCAACCCTTATAAAGCATTATTACACATCCTTAGTTGCAGAAGCAATAAATCAAGCACCAAAGATAAAAGAATGGGGAAAATGGGGATAAGGAAAAAGCTTCCACAATATCATAGTCGAAATGCAAGAGTTAACTCATATCATAGATGCTTAACATGTCCAACAAACACCTCTAATACATAGATAAGAGCAGGGGCCAAGACAAAGTAACCGGGCTCACCCTCATAATCAAAATAAACAATAAAGATGAATATTGCAATACATAATAGAAGAAACATAGACTAGGTCCCCGAAGTGGATGGCTCACCAACTAGCTTGAATAGTACTAAACTAGCGATGTGGAGGAGGATGATCAACTTAGGCACCAATTCCTACATGGTGACATCATGTAGGCATAGAGTATGCATTAGAATGTTTGAATGTACTATGTATGTAGGATGCAATGCAATAATAGATAGACATCTTAAATAAAAATGCATAATATTAAGCAATAGACATAATATATAATATGACATCTATGATCAATGCTTAAGTAAAATATGCTTAAGTAACTCATGCTCATATAGAATATC
>DF359361.1:68863-82082 GCA_000787875.1 Solanum virginianum
ACAGATGTGTAAAAGAGACCAAGCTAGATGTTCAAGGAATAAACCCTTGGTGGTTATGTGTTATAAACTGCTCATAAAGTTGATGGTAATCACACCTTACCAACACGGTGACAAAGTATAAACCCATAGCATAGTTGATAAGTATAAACCCCCACCATGGTTACCCGGGCTCTTGTAACCCCCTCCCCCCAGATCGGGTATGGTCTAATACAGTACTTTATATAGAGTATATCATATACATAATCTCATTTCATTATCATAACATCTTTCATATCATATCTCATGCTTTGGACCTTTAATTCCTCAAGAAACCACATCCGGACATTTTATCAAACACTTAGAGGGTGTGAAATGGCAGTGTAAAACCATGCAATTTAGAGTTGAAATCATACAATAAAATCCATTGTAAAACCATCAATAACCACCTTGCAACACCCTTAAGATTTATACATAAAAAATGCTCATCAAATCTTACAATAGACCCAAGATTTCTAGCTCAAAACATAGCAAAATAGTCACAACTTTACATAGCTTTAACATTGTGTGCAGTGTATTTCATAATAATCAAGACCCATTTGTAAATCAACTTTAAATTATGCAATTTGAGTAAAAGGAGGATTGGGTATCATGGGTGAAAGAAATCCATGAGAGAAACCCACATACCTTAGCTTGGAGATAAACTTGGTGAAGATTGGAGGTGGAGACTTGAAGTTTGAAGAAGAACCTTAAAGCAATCCTTAAGATTGGTCCTAATTTTTGGGACTTGAATTTAAGGTAAAGTATGAGTCTAAGGATTTGAGAGGATATTGGAGAATGTTTTTGGATGATATAAGGGTGAAATAAGGCTAAGTATAACACATTTGGGAACACTTAGGCCCAAGACCTAAAAGCCTTGGATCGAGATAAAAATCATCAATAACAAAATACATAGTTTCGTGATGTAGACCTGTCGCAGAGACCAAACTAACACATGTCCACAATAGCTACACATCACGGTGCTGTCGCGGCTCGCCTCTAGAAATCAAATTTTTTGGAAAATTGAAATTGTGATTCGATTGATCTAAAATCTAGATTAGACCCTTTTTCCTCTAATTTTGACCATATAAACAAGAATATGAAGTTAGATTTTTGATATCACGCATGGAATTTGAGATACATGAAAAATAAAATTTTGGCCATTTCGAGGCACGTTTTTGGGCACTTTTTAGGGTCGTTACACTTAACCAAGATTTACTCATAGGTCAGATTACCTGCTACAACACCCACAACCTCTAAGGGAACCATAATACTTGGGTTACCAACACATCTCCTCAATGTAGATACATGGAAGACTGGATGAACCATTTTCATTTCTATAGTTAAATCCAATTCATAGGCTTCCTTACAACTCCTTCTCAATACTCTATAAGTACCAACAAACCTTGGGCTTAATTTACCTAAATATAAAAACCCCAAAAATATGTCCAAAATCGTAATTTCTATATGTCTCAAAATCCATGCGCGATATCAAAATTCTAACTCCATATTCTTTATCGGGGGGTCATTTTAAATGGAGAATGGGTCTAACCCTGATTTAAGAGCAAATAATTACCAATTTCAATTTTTGCAATTTCGCTTATCCACTATCTGTCTGCGATGGTACCGTGATGCGTCTCTATCGCGGACATGTGTAAATTCAGCCTCGACGATGTGTTCATGTCGCCGACCAGATGCGGACCTGTGTAAATTCTGTCCAATTATTTTTCTTGCGATCTAAGGCTTTTAAGTATCCCTAAACATGAAAATAACTATACTTAGCCAATTATCTCCCTCATATCATTAAAAACATTTCTCAATACTCATTCAAACACTTAGCAAAATATTTTATTCCTACATTCAAGTCTTAAAACCCTCTCCAGATATAAGGATTTCCTCTCAAGCTTCAAGTCTCCATCTCTAATTATCATCAAGTCCATCTCCAAAGCTAAGGTATGTGGGTTTCTTTCATGGGTTCATTTCACCCATGATGCTCAAGCTTCCTTTTCTTACAAATTGCATGATTTAAAGATGAATTACTCATGAGTCTTATTTATTATGAAAATCACCGAACACTATGTTGGGCTTTATGAAATTGTGACTATTTTACTATGTTTTGGGCTATGAAGACAAGGTCTATTGTGAGATATAATGAAGGGTTTTGATGTGTGTTGCTTTAGGGTGTTACGAAATATCTATTGATGGTTTTACATTGAAATTTCTAGCATGATTACGCTATTGAATTGCATGGTTTTACACTAATACTATACACCCTCTAAGTGTTTGATAAAATATCTAGTTATGATTTCATGAGGAGTTGAAGGTCAAATACATGTTTTATGAATTAAATGACTAAAAAAAGATGTAATAGTGATGATGAAAGTGATGTATGTATATGATGATGATAGGAATGTTTATATGAGTTGCTCTCATGATGAAGTACCTATGGTGTTGCAAGTAGATTGTTGCGTTTTCCATGTTTGTTGTGCTCTTGAGAAGATGGACAAGGTCTTCCCTTGTTGATTGAAATATAATGTTGTGATAAGCTAGTTCTATGATCCTTATCGAAAAGGCTATGCCGTAAGGTAGAAAGACTAATGATCCCTATCGAAAAGATCATATCATAAGGTATGGACCCCCTACCAAAAAGGTCATGCCGTAAGGTAGAATAAATAATTGTTCTTACCAGAAAGATCATATCATAACGTATGAACACCCTACCAAAAAGGCTATGCCATAAGTAGAAAGACTAATGGTTTCTACCAAAAGATCATATCGTAAGGTGTGGACATTCTATCAAAAAGACCATGCTGTAAGGTAGAATGAATCACGACTTGTACCCAAAATATTATATCATAAAGTAGGGTACATCATATACTACCTATCAAAAAGACTATGTCATACGGTAAGGGTATTAGTAATACTCTCCAAAAAGCTTATACCGTAAGGTGAGTGAGCGCCACTTAGCCATTCCATGAAGGTTGGTAAGAAGGGTTTGAGTATGTATTCAATATTGAGCTTACATTCCTTGATCATGAATTAGAAGCACATTTTACCTTAAGCATTGATCATACATGTCATATTGATGTTACACCTATCTGTTACTTATAATGATGCATATTACCTATGTTGCCTATTTCTTGTTACATTGCATCGTACATACTTAGTACATTCAACCGTACTAATGCATATTCTATTCCTACATAATGTTAACATGTCAGAACTAGTGTACTGCTTGATGATCCTCGTTCTCCACGTGGCTAGTACGATTGTCTCTTAAGCTAGTTGGTGAGTCCTCCATTTTGTGGATGTTACTTATGATCTATTGCTATGTATTGAAACTATCTTCCTTTTGTGTATACATTAACTATGAGGGTGAGCCCAGTTACTTGTCTTGGGCCCCGCTCTTATATACATTATAGAGGTGTTGTTGGACATGACATATATCTATGTTGTGAGTCTTGACTCTCTTGCTTCATGATGTTATGATATAAAAGTTTATCCTTAGTCCTAATTCCATTGCTTATGGTTATTTCTTATTATCATTATAATTGCTTCCGCAACTAAGGATGTGTAATGATATGCTATGAGGCTTATTTGGGGTTCCTTCGGGCTCCTCATTCACCGGTCACGTCTAGGCCCTAGGCTTGGGTTGTTACAAAGATGGTATCAAAGCACTAGGTTGTTAGATCCTCATAGTCCAACACACCATATCAACTGGAGTCTTATTCATGGTTGTCTTGTGCACCACAACTATGAGTAGGAGGCTCCGAGATGTTTTAGGAGATGTTTCCCTTCTTTTCATGTTTTAAGTCATGCTATAGAGTTGAAATAAGTCCTTTCCCTCCCCTAACAATTGTTCTTTTCCATGCTAGTTAATCATGCGTAACACAAGAGAAAGAAGAGTCTGTGTTCCTGATGGACAACCGGCTAATGGAAAGCTTCGGAGGATCTCACCTTGCTTACAAAAGTTGTGGCTAAGCAAGATAATCAAGGGGCCCAAGCCCCTCATGCTCCTACTTTGACTTCTTGGGTGAGAGACTTCATGAGGATGATCCCACCAAAGTTCTATTGGTCAAGGGTGGATGAAGACCCATAAGAGTTTATTAATAAGACTTATAAGGTATTGGCCATCATGGGTGTTAGATTGACAGATAAGGTGGAGTTGGGGGCCTACCAACTTAAATGGGTCACAAAAATATGGTACAATCAAAGGAGGGTATTGGCCATCATGGGTGTTAGATTGACAGATAAGGTGGAGTTGGGGGCCTACCAACTTAAATGGGTAACAAAAATATGGTACAATCAAAGGAGGGAGGAGAATGGAGTCAACAAGAGTGATGATGAAAGTGATGTATGTATATGATGATGATAGGAATGTTTATATGAGTTGCTCTCATGATGAAGTACCTATGGTGTTGCAAGTAGATTGTTGCGTTTTCCATGTTTGTTGTGCTCTTGAGAAGATGGACAAGGTCTTCCCTTGTTGATTCAGGTCAATGAGTGTGAGAGAATATGCCCTCAACTTCAACCAACTCTCTAATTATGCTCCTCACTTGATTGCCAACCCAAGGGCTAGGATGAACAAGTTTGTGATGGGTGTCTCTGACTTGGTAAATAAAGAATGCCCATCTGCTGTGTTGATTAATGATATGGATTATCCCCCTTAAGATTTATGCCAAACAAATAAAGGAGGAGAAGTTGAGGAAAAGAAAGGGTAATGAGTCCAAGAGGGCTCGGATTGATGATGGCTCCTAAGATCCAGAGTCCGACGATGCTTCAAGCAAGAAGGTCGCTAAGAATGGGGTGTCAAACCCAAGGCCGCAAGGAGATGATGGGGTGACTCATCCTATATGCCCAAAGTGCAGAAGGAAACATGGTGGTATATCTTGGAGGGACACGGGTGCATGCTTTGGATGTGGGGAAATTGGTCACAAAATTTCAGATTGCCCATATGCTCAAAATAAGGGTAAGGATGGTCATGTTAATCAAGGGAATGTTCCAAGACATAATCGGTTCTATGCTTTTCAAAGGAGGTAAGAGGTACCTACTGTTGCTACCTGTATGTTGAAGTTTCCTTAACTTAGAGGTGTGTGCATTGTTGGGTCCGAGTACTACTATTCCCTTTATTATTCTTTTTTCCTTGTGGCCTTCTTGTATGTGTCCTGAGTTGCTATGTGAATCTCTTTGTGATTACTGCTTTGTTAAGTTTATTGCTGCTAGAAGGTTCATAAGTATTATTCCATGGTTATATGGTGTCTAGGTCTTGCCTTGTGATTTCGTTGGATTGGATATAATGAGTTTGAGATCATAGTTGGAGTGGATTATTTGCATGTATATTGTGTCTCCATTGATAGTAGGGCCCATAGAGTTAGATTTCAGTTCCCTAATCACCCAGCTTTGAGTGGTAGTGAAGTGGTAAGTCTATCTCTCGCTTTAGGGTACAATTGATCTCCAGGGGATTGCATTTATGATCTTGTAAGAGTTAGAGGTGTTAAGCCTCAGTTATCTCTGTTGGGTTATTTTTGGTGACCAATGAGCTATTGAATGTCCTTTTCGATAGACTGAATTTAGAGTTGAGGCCTTTGGGTGACAAGAAGGTGGTTGGAGGAGTTCATCGGTTGACTAGGTTGGATGAGGTTGAGAGTGGTGGTGTAAGGGTTCTGATGGTTCTGAATCTTCTACTGTTGAAGGGGTCTAGTAAAATAAGGCTTTAATTTTTGTCTTGATAGAGTTAGAGGTCTTAGTGAGGGATGGTAGTGTGGAGGTTGTCTTCCAAGGGTAGATAGTGACGTTTGGTACTAAGTTACTTATGTGTGTGTTTAAAGTTGATTAACAAAGACGGCTCTAGAAGTCACTATTCCTTTCATTATTCCTTGTTGCTAGTAAGATTTAGCTATGTGTGTCTATTGGTGCTAGAAAGGCGTATAAGGGTTTCTCCATGTTCTTATTGCAGAAAGTCTTGTCTTATGATCTTGGTTGAATTTGGTTTGATGGATTGGAGGTCTTGAGGTCGTTTATGGTACCAAGTGGGTTATGTGTGATTAAGGTTGACAAATGAGTTTAGGGTTGTGAGTCCTTATAGAATGTAGAAGGATGTTGGTAAGGTTGCATAAGGGTGGAATGACTTAGGGATATTGTTGTGCTTTTTTGGTTCTTCATGCTTTTAGGTTGAGAGGAATGTGTTGATGACTCTAGTGTGAAAGAACTCTTTGAGGTTGTGGGTGCTGTGGAGGATAAGTTGACTTAGGAGACGGTCCAAGTGGAGGTATTGGATGGAAGGGTGGAAAGTTGACTAAAAGGGATGTGGTGTTCGTTAAGGCTCTATTGAAGGTTCATCTAGTCAAAAGAGTCTCTTAGGGAGCGGGCATGGACAAATAATATTCATATCACTTTTATTTCGATTCAAGCCTATGATGACATATCAAGTTCTTTCATGATTCCAAGCCTTATGTTTCAGCCCCTATGTCATATGCATGTATCCATGTTTATGTTAACAAGTTTATGACAATTCTTGATACTTATGTTGATGTTTGAAAGATGGTGTTTTTAAATTTATTGTCGCATTCTCATTAGGGTTGATTTGTTCATGATTACTCTTACAAACGTTCCTTTGACATTCGTGACTTCATATTCTTGATCAGGGGGCCATTTTGACTGTCAAATGTTTCTAACCCCAATTTAAGAGCAAACGATTAGCAATTTCAATTTTTGCAATTTTACTTATCTTGAATCTGTCCGCGATGGTACCGCAACGTACCTCCATCGATGAAATGTGTAAATTCAGACTCTATGACAGGTCCATGTTGCAGACCGGACCAGAACAATGTAAATTCGGCCTAGTTATTTTTTTTTGCGGTCCAAGGCTTTTAAGTCTTAGGCCTAAGTGTCCCCATATATCTACACTTAGCCATTTTTCACCCTCATATCATTAAGAATATTTCCTTATACTCATTCAAACACTTAGCCAAATATTCTATTCCTAAATTCAAGTCTCAAAACCCTCTCCAGATCTAAGGATTTCCTCTAAAGCTTCAAGTCTCCATCTCCAATCATCATTAAGTTAAAACCCCCGACATACATGCATTTCCAGATAAGAAGATTTAATGTGGAGGAATAGTCCACATGAGTTATCTCCAAAGCTAAGGTATGTGGGTTTATTTCATGGATTCCTTTCACCTATGATGCCAAACTTCCTTTTCTTACAAATTGGATGATTTAAAGATGAATTACTCATGAGTCTTATTTATTATGAAAATCACTGTACACTATATTGGGTTTATTAAATTGTGATTGTTTTGCTCTGTTTTGGGCTATGAAGCTAAGGCCTATTGTGAGATTTGATGATTAGTTTTCATATGTGTTGCTTGAGGATGGTACCAAGTATCTATTCATGGTCTTATATTGTATTTTCTAGCATGATTGCACTCTTAAATTGCATGATTTTACACTAGCACTACACACCCTCTAAGTGTTTGATAAAATGTTCGGTTATGATTTCTTTAGGAGTTGAAGGTACAATTTAAATTGCATGATTTTACACTAGCACTACACACCCTCTAAGTGTTTGATAAAATGTTCGGTTATGATTTCTTTAGGAGTTGAAGGTCCAATGCATGTCTTATGAATTGAATGACTAAATGAAGATGGAATAATGATGATGAAAGTGATGTGTGTATATGATGACTATAGGATGATGATAGGAATGTTTATATGAGTTGCACTCATGAAGAAGTACCTATGGTGTTGCAGGTAGATTGTTGGGTTTTCCATGTTTGTTGTGCTCTTGAGAAAATGGAGAAGGTCTTCCCTTGTTTATTGAAATGTAATGTTATGATGAGCTAGTTCTATGATCCCTACCTGAAAAGGCCATGCCGTAAGGTAGAAAGACTAATGATCCCTATCAAAAGGATCATATCGTAAGGTATGAACCCCTTACCAAAAAAGCCATACCGTAAGGTAGAATAAGTAATGGTTCCTACCAAAAAGATCATATCGTAAGGTATGGACACCATACAAAAAAAGCCATGCCATAAGGTAGAAAGACTAATGGTTTCCACCGAAAAGATCATATCATAAGGTGAGGACATTCTATCGAAAATGCCATGTCGTAAGGTAGAATGAATCACGGCTCCTACCCAAAGGATTATATCATAAAGTAGGGGACGTCTTATACTACCTATCAGAAAGACTATGTCATACGGTAGGGTATTGGTAACACTCTCCAAAAAGGTTATATTTTAAGGTGAGTGGGGGCTACTTGTCCATTTCATGAAGGTTCCTAAGAAGGATTTGAGTATGTATTCTTTATAGAGCTTACATTCCTTGATCATGATTTACAAGCACATTTTACCTTAAGCATTGATCATGCATGTCATATTGATGTTACACCTATTCTTTGCTTATAATGATGCATATTGCCTATGTTGCCTATCTCTTGTTGCATTGCATCGTACATACTTAGTACATTCAAACGTACTAATGCATACTTTATGCCCATATGCTGTTATCATGTCGGAACCGATGAACCGCTTGATCATCCTCCTCCTCCACATCGCTAGTACGATTGTCTCTCAAGCTAGTTGGTGCGTCAACCATTCCGGGGATGTAACTTATGATCTGTTGCTATATATTGAAACTTTCTTTCTTTTGTGTATACATTAACTATGAGGGTGAGCCTGGTTGCTTGTCTTTGCCCCTCTTCTTATCTACATAGTAGAGGTGTTGTTGGACATGATATGTATCTATGTTGTAAGTCTTGACTCTTTTGGTTCTTGATGTTATGATATGAAAGTTTATCCTTAGTTCCAATTCCATTGTTTATGCTTATTTTTTATTGTCATTTTAATTGTTTCGGTGACCAAAGATGTGTAATGATATGCTATGAGGCTTATTTGGGGTTCCTTCGAGTTCCCCATTCGCTGGTCACGTCTTGACCCTTGGTTTGGGTTGTGACATCAAACTGGAACATGCCATTCATGGATGAGATCTTCAAGTAAACCCAATCACCAACCTCACCAAGGTACCTTCCCATAGTCTTTATCCACTCTTATGGAATCGGAAAGAATAGAATAGAATGAATCATGAGCCTCTTTCAAAATCAACTCTCTGAATTCGTCAACATAGGGAACCCACAATCTACCTTGGTACTTAAGGTACCAGCTCTCCCTTGGGAGAAAACCCTCATTTACCATCTTCTACCAAGTCCTTCAACTTCAACAAAGCGGGATCAAGATCTTGTTTTCCCTTTACCTCCACAATCAAAGAAGATTTAGAACCACCAACTACCACTACATTACCATTTTAAACTTTATCCAACCTAACCCCCAACCTAGCCAATCGGTGAACCTCTCTTGCCACCTCTTTGTCTCAAGTTAATATCTTTTTGGGTGAACACATATCGGAGACTATTGTGGTCGGTAAACACATCAACATGAACCCCATACAAGTAGTGATGCCAAATTTTCAAAGCAAATACTACGGCCGCCAATTCAAGATCATGGGTGGAATAATTCTTCTCATTCACCTTAAGTTATCTAGAGGTATATGCTATCACCTTACCACTTTGCATCAACACACCCCAAACTATTTCTTGAGGCATCACAATATATGACAAATCCTTCCAACCCTTCTGGTAGAGCCAAGATAGGAGCGGAGACAAGCTTATCTTTAAAAGTTTGGAAACTCTTTTCACACTCATTGGTCCACACAAATTTCACCTTCTTTTGAGTCAATTTAGTCATAGAAGAAACAATAGAAGAGAAAACATTTACAAACTTCCAGTAATAACCCGCCAAACCCAAGAAAAGTCTAATGCCCGATGGAGTCAAAGGTCTAGGCCAATTTCTAATAACCTTCATTTTCTTAAGATCCATCTTAATGGCATCACCCGACACCACATGCCCTAGAAAAGCAACTTATTTCAACCAAAACTCACATTTCACATATTTTGCATACATCCTCTCCTAGCTAAATATTTGTAACACCACCCTTAAGTGATCTACATGCTCCTTCTTACTATGGGAATAAATCAAGATATCATCAATAAAACCACCATAAACAAGTCAAGGTAGGGTTTAAAGACCCTACTCATAAGATCCATAAATATAGCCAGTGCATTAGTCAACTCGAAGGACATAACCACAAACTCAAAGTGCCCATACCTAGTCTGGAAAGTTATCTTGGGAATGTCACACTCTCTCACTTTCACTTGGTGATACCTAGACCAAAGATTAATCATAGAGAAGTTACTAGCCCCTTGAAGTTGATCAATAAGGTCATCGTTCCTTGGTAGAGGGTACTTGTTCTTTATGGTAACTCTATTAAATTGTCGGTAATTAATGCACATTTTAAGAGAACCATCTTTCTTCTTCACAAATAACATTGATGCACCTCAAGGTGACTTATTTGACCTTTTAAAACCCTTCTCCAACAACTCCCTCGGTTGGTCATTCAACTCTATCGGGGCCATACAATAATGGGTAATAGAAATAGGTTGAGTATCAGAAAAGTGGTCTATACTAAAATCTATTTCCCTTTCAGGAGGGACACCGGGAAGATCATTGGGAAAGACATCAAGAAACTCATTAACCACCAGAACCAACTCAATAGGAAGGACTTTGAACTCGACATCCCTAACCCTTACGTTATGATAGAGACAACCCTTAAAAATCAACTTTTTGGCTTTAAGACAAGAAATGAATCTCCCCGCGACCACCACATCATGACTTTCCAACTCAAGGAGCAGTTCATTAGAGAATTGGAGTTTAACCCTAGGGGTTCTACAATTAATAGAAGCATAATATACCTACAACCAATCCATCCCAAGAATGACACCAAAATCTACCATATCTAACTCAACAAAATCACAAGGCAAGATTATGCAAAATGAATATAGGATAATTTATATAGACTCTTTTAGCAATAATAGATTCCCCAACAGGGTTTGACACATCATAAGGTTCACACAACAATTCGGGACTATGAATCTTTTTGGCAACAAAAGGAGTAATAAAAGAATTAGTAGAGCCCGAGTCTACTAATGCATACACATCAAAATAAAAAACCTTCAACATACCTATGATGAGAGTTGGTGACGTACCAACTCAAGGGGGTAGCCCTAATTTGGTATGATCAATGGATGGGTGAAAAAGGCAATGGCTATGTGGTGCTTTGGGAGGATGTCAAATTTTCCTTCCTTAATTGGTTCTTCACTCTTGAGCTTAGGAAAGCAAAGTTGGTTGAGTTTATGAATTTGAAACAAGGTGGTATGAGCGTGAGCGAATGTGTCCTCAAATGTAATCAACTTTCAAAGTATGCTCCTCACTTTGTGGCCGACTCTAGGTCAAGGATGAGTAAGTGAAGAATGTTGGTCCACCTTGCTTATTGGTGAAATGGACCTCTCTCGGTTGATGACATATGGCGACCAAATAGAAGAAGAGAAGTTGAGAAAAAGGAGGGGCCATGAGGCCAAGAGGGCCCATTTTGAGGGCAAGTTCCACAAGGGTGTTAGACTTCCACACGGCCAAATGCCTCCTTATGATACAAATAGGGAGTTTGCCAATGACTTCCGTATACCTCAAGGTAATGGTTGGGGTGGCTCTTATTAATGTATGTCCTAGATGTGTAAAGAGTCATAATGGACTATTTTTGAAGGGTACTAGTGCATGCTATGGTAGTGGGGAGCTTAGTCACAAGAAAGTAGTTTGTCCAACAAACTGTGGCAAGACATAGAGATTCCTACTTGGAAGTGGGAGGTAGTTAATTATGGATTTTGTGGTTGGGTTGCCCAAGACTAGAAAAGGTTTTAATTCAATATGGGTGGTAGTTGATAGGATGATGAAATTGGCTCACTTTCTACTGGTGAATACTACATATGGGGATGAAGAGTATGCTTGTACATCCATGAGTTGGTGAGGTTATATATATATATATATATATATATATATAGGGTTACTTTATCCACCATATCAGATCAGGGTGCACAATTCACTTCCCACTTTTGGAGGTCTTTTCAAAAGGGTCTTGGTACCAAAGTTCATCTTAGTATAGACTTCCACCTCAAATGGATTTCCATGCCAAAAGGACAATTCAAACACTTGAGAATATGCTTAGGGCATGTGTCTTGGACCTTAAAGGTAGTTAGGATAACCATCTTCCATTGATTGAGTTTGCCTACAGCAATAGCTATCACTCTAGCATTGGTATGGATCTTTTTGAGGCTTTGTATGGGAGACGTTGTAGCTCCCATTGGGTTGGTTTAAGGTTGGAGAGGTGGCTTTATTGGGGCCAAATCTGATTATGGAGGCTCTTGAGAAGGTTAAGATGATTAGGGAAAGGTTAAGAATAGCCCAAAGTCATCAAAAATCCTATGCCGATGTAAGAAGGAAAGACCTAGAATTCCAAGTGGGTGATTCTGTCTATTTGAAAGTTTCTCCAATGAAAGGTGTGGTACGTTTTGATAAAATGGGGAAGTTTAGCCCAAGGTATGTTGGTCCTTATGAGGTGATAGAGAGGGTTAGCAAGGTAGCTTCTGAGCTGAAGTTGCCTAGTGAAATAAATTTGGTCCATCTGGTGTTCCATGTTTCTATGTTGAGAAAGTGTGTTGGCAATCCTAATGCCATTGTACCTCTTGATGTTGTGGGTGTTGTTGAGGATAACTTGACTTATGAGGAGGTTCTGGTTCAGCTCTTGGATAGGCAAGTAAAGAGATTGAGGAACAAACAAGTGGCATCCGTTAAGGTACTTTGGAGGAACCAACAAGTCGAAAGTGCTACATGGGAGGCTAAAACAGACATGCAAAAGCGGTGTCCTTATCTTCTCCATTCCGCTCAAGCCTAAGGTACTAATCCTAAGTCTCGTATGTGATTTCAAGTCTTACATTTCAGCCCCCATGCCACTTGTGATGATTTTATACTTATGTTGAGAATTTGAAAGCGGTGTTTTACATGTTATGTTGCATTCTTAAGGGCTGATTTGTTGATGATCCCTCTTATCTTGTACATCTCTTTTACATTCGAGGATGAATGTTGCCAAGGGGGAAATATTGTCACGACCCCAAGAAGTGCCTAATAATGTGCCTCGAAAGTGCCCAAAATCTTATTTTCTATATATCTAAAAATTCGTGGGTTATTTCAAAAATCCGATTGCCTATTCTTGTACCAAAATCTACCATATCTAACTCAACAAAATCACAAGGCAAGAT
>DF359361.1:83084-96024 GCA_000787875.1 Solanum virginianum
ACCACGCCCGATCCGAGGGGACAAGAACCCCCGTAACCGAGGGAAGGATTCGTACTTCTCCATCTAGTGATGAGGCGGCATCATCACTAACTGAGATAGGGGTTTATACTCATCAACTGAGATGGAGGTTCGTACTCATCCACCTAGGTGATGGGGCGGCATTATCTCCAATCAAGATAAGGGTTCGTACTAATCGATCTAACTGATAGGGTGACATCATCACTAATCCCAACGAATTTATAGCTTGAAAATCTAGCTTGGTCTCATCTACACATAAGATATTCTATATGAGCATGGATTACTTACGCATGTTTTACTTATGCATTGATCATAAATGTCATCTTGCTATATTATGCCTATTGTCTATGGTTATGCATATTGATCGTGAAGCTTATATCTTGTTGCATTTCATCCCACATACTTAGTACATTCAAACGTAGTAGAGTATACCTTTGCATGCATGATATCACTATGTAGGAACCGGTACCCAAGTTGATCATCCTCCTCCTCCACGTGGCTAGATACTAATGCATACTCTTGTCTACATGATATCACCATATTGGTACCAGTGCCCAAGTTGATCATTCTCCTCCTCCACGTGGTTAGACGGTGCTATTCCAAGCTTGTTGGTGAGTCCTCTATTTTGGAGACTTTGGTTTATGTTTTCCTCTTATCTATGTATTAAGAAACTATCTTATATTCTATTTGACTACGCGGGTGAGCTCGGTTACTTTGTCTTGGCCCCTACTCTATGTATATATGTAAAGGTGTTTGTTGGACAAGCTATGTATTTATGATATGAGTTATGATTCATTGTATTTTGATGTTGAAGTGTTGTAAAGCTTTCCCTTAACCCCAATGCCCCATTATATTCTACATGTCTTTATATGCTTCAGCGACTAAGGATGTGTATTGACAAGTTAAGAGGCTTGTTTGGGATTCCTTCGAGTTCCCCATTCGCCATGTTAGGTCTAGGCCTTGGGCTTAGGTCGTGGCAATAAGGATATCATCTATAAAAAGCACAATGAACTTGTTGAGCTAAGGCTTGAATACCTTATTCATGAGGTCCATAAATATCACCGATATATTAGCACGACTAAACGACTTCACCTCAAACTCAAAATGACTATACCTAGTCTGGAATGCTGCTTTTGGGATGTCACTTTCTTTCACCCTCAATTGGTGATAACCGGATCTCAAATGTTTATCAAACAAATCACTATCCTTGGAAGGGAATACTTATTCTTGGTGGTAACCTTATTGAGTTATTGATGGTTTATTCACATGTGGAGCGACACATCCTTCTTCCTTACAAATAACATCAGGGCACCCCATGGGGACCAACTAGGTCTAATAAAATCCTTCTCTAACATATCCTTCTATCGCTTCTTTAACTCCTTCAATTCTACGGGAGCTATTCTATAAGGAGGGATTGAGATGGGTTGAGTATCGGGTAAAAATTTTGTATCAAAATCTATCTCTAGTTTAGAAGGAATACCCGATAACTCATTCGCGAAGACATCAAGAAACTCACTTACAATGGTAGCTGACTCAAGAGAAGGGACTTTGGAAGAGACATCTTTGACCTCTTACTAAATGATAGATGCATCCCTTGGAAATCAGTTTGTGGGCCTTTACAAATCAAATGAACATACCCCTACATGAAGAGTTGCTACCCTCTCATTCAAGAACTAGCTCATTAAGGAATTATGATTTAAACCTACAGGTTCTACAATTAATGGAGGCATAATAAGCATGCAACCAATCCTTCCCCAGAATCATATCGAGGTCTACCATGAAAAGCTCGACTAATTCATATGGAATCATTTTGTGTAAGATAGAAATGGGACAACTTCAATAGATTCTTCGGGCTATGATAGACTCACCTATGAGGTTACTAATCTCATAGGGCTTATGGAGGACTTCGGGATATGCATGAAACTTATATGCAAGGAATGGGATTACAAAAGACAAGTTTGCTCCTGGCTCTAAGAGTGCATATGCATCATAACTAAAAACGCTTAACATATTGGTAATCACGTCTGGAGCTTCTTTAACCTCTTGGCAACCATGAAGAGAATTGAACCGGTTGGTCCTTTGGGCACCTTGGACTTGACCCCTTTGGTCTTGAGGTCTTGTGCCTCTACTTCAATAGTCCTTAACATGGTGACTGAGCTTTCCATAAGTGGAACAAGCATTTGAACCAGCTAAGCATTCTTCTTTGTGAGGCCTCCCGCACTTAGCACATTTTGGACTTTGGGGCTTGGGATCCACCCCTTTATCATTCCAGGAGAGGAGTGTTGGTGGATCCTTGTCCACTTTGCTTTTGGCCTCCCTAAAATTTGTGATCACCGCCCTTTTGGTGAGAGTAACTCCTGATTTGAACTCGAACCCTCTTAGACTCCCTTATCCTTTCACGAAGCTTCCTTTTTTCAATCTGCTTCACGTACATCATCAAGCAGGAAATGTCCATCTCCTTGACCAAAATGGCCGTTTTGCCCTACTTAGAGACCAACTCAGAGACACCCGAAATAAATTTGCTCATACGAGCCTTCAGATTTGTGACCTTAAATGGAACATACTTTAACAATTCAGCAATTTGAGGGCATACTCCCTCACGCTCATGGTCCATTGCTTCTAGTTGATGAATTCTTTGATGGGGAGCTCTTCATGGTGGCATGCTCTAAAACCAAGAAAAAGCCTATCATTAGTTAGTAGAAAATCTTATTCAACTCTAAGGGATGACATGAATAAGAAAGAAGGGAAGACTTTCCTAAACCATCTCACAGTCTCTTAGTCAAGATAGTGGCGCACTTCATAACCTTGAATAAGACTCTATGCTATGAGATATGTATGGACATCTAAGGAATATTTTAAAACCTCATGCTCATGATACAAAGTTTGTAACGACATAACATAGGGCACTAGTCATCATACGGCAAAAGAGATACCCGAAGGCACCTCACCCAACCCATCTCAAGCATCATAAGCATTCATAGGTATGCAATGAAAATAAATTACGAAAAATCTAAAGGAAAGGGACTAAGGGCTAATTTGACAATGAAGCAAGATTAAAAACCATTGGAAATACTACAATCATCTTATTTGTCCATATACATACCAACAACATCATGAGCAATTAGGCCTCGCATTGGTTGATCTCCACCAAATAGAAAGAAGTCTAAAACAGTGCAACATAGAACGTAATGCCTCAGTAGGGCTACAAATGCATTGTCTTAAATCAAATCAAAGATACAAGATAGAATGAAAAAGTGGAGTCCTGAACTAAAGGCTTACCACATGTAGTCAAACTAGTCTTGGACACTGAGTATTAAATATGAGTTGGTGGAGGAGTGTTGGCCCCTACGTGGTTAAATCATGTAGGCAAAATGTGCATTAGTATGTTTAAATGTACTATGTATGTGAGATGCAGTGAATGGATTAAATTGTAATGCCATCATCATTAAACATAATATAAAAATATACATATGATACAAGATACATAAAATAAGCTTAAGCGTGCACAAGGAATATGGCTCAAGATCAATATGAGAAAGTGAATAAGAAATCACATATAATGTAAACATAACATAAAATCATAAAGCTTGTGGGAGTAGATTATAACTGACACTAAGACCATGTTAGCTACTACATGGAATCCAATAAACTCCTTCCATTGGAAAAGCCAAATGCACTCCTTCCTTTGGGAAATGGAGAAGCTACTTGTCAAGTTAGATATCAAAAACATAGTGACTTATCAATTATATCTTTCATAATATTTGAGCCTACAAGGATCCACTAGCATAGCATGCAAGGCTTCTAAGGTGGCACATAGTTAGGGACATTGAGACTTAGCTTCAAGGGGTCATGCCTCAACTAATGGAATGAGCCCCAAATATCTAGTCATCTCGGTTCTAAGTGATGTCTCCCAATTATACCTCCTTTTTATAGGATAAAATGGTTGTTGTCAAGATATATAACCTAACCAAGGTTAGGATCGAATCCATGGGGAATATGTAGACTCAAAAGAATTCACCAATATGCAATCTGAAAAATTAACCAACTTAATTCCTCAAAGGAGGGTGGGGGGGGCTTACAATAATCAATGAGAAAATAAACCTAACTAACTATCACAAAAGAGAAGTCAATAATGGAGAGAAACTAGGGTATTCTGTTCCCCATGATTCCCCAACTCAGTATCACAAGATAACCTAAGTCATTTCTTTTGTATAGCATACAAGATGGTAATTTATGTTCACAAAGCCATTTTGTCAAAGGTGAGAGGTGAATTTCACTATCTGACTTGGCCTATCTCCATAGTGTGCATTACTAACCATTACCTATTAGTCCCAGTACAACCTCCCATTGCCCAAGTTTGGTTGATTTGACATGAATACATCAATCAAATCTTGCTAATTAATCTCTTTTCCTATTCATTACTACCTAGGTCCAGTTAGTAATACTAGGTGGGTTCTAATGTTGGCCACCACTAGAAAATATGCAAAACAAAGAGAATTAATTAATACATGCACATACACCTTCCAAGAATTATGAATTATCCGGTTTTACCTTGTTAGTTCCTCATGGTTCCCATAACCTTAGTTGTCGATTAGCTACTCATGCATTCTCTAGATGCAGGAATTATGAATTGAGAATACATTATTGATCACTTACACAATAGAATTAAACAAAAAATCCAACTTTAATAAAAATTACAAGCTTAAAGATTGAATTAAACCACAAGTGTTCTCAAAGACTCTCCTATATGATCTTACAATTTTCTCACTCAAAATAGTGAGTTTTCTGAGTACTAAGCAAAAGCTTATGAAAAATTAAACTAAAAAACCTATTGATAATAACTAAAATTCAAGTCTTAAACAAAATAGAAAAATTGGTCGGCACACCATACGAAAGGTACTTTACGACCCGTATGGACTTCTATGGCTCATAATCAGGGTCTTATACTCCGCTGCTGGAATTTGACTTCAACTCTATGACACCCCTTTACAACTCGTAACTCTATGACACCCCTTTACGACTCGTAATGTGACTTATGACCTATAAAGGGGGTTTCGTCTGATGACATTCCAGCAAGTCTAATTCTCTGATCCTTAGGGTACCAATCATCTTCTACGACTCATAAGCTCTTTTATGCCTCATCTACATATTCGTAGAAAAAAATTTAGAAATAGCTCTTCACTTGAAATCTTAATGAAACCTCCCTATTGCCCGTAGAATGATCTACATCCCGTAGAGGGCCTTGTATAAAAGTAAAAACCAGCAACTTCTGCAATTTTTCCCAAAATCATGGCCAACCTATAGTCCTACAAATATAAACACAAAAATAGATAAATCCCACTAACATCCCATTGAGAACACATAAACTTTCAAGTTTTAAGCATAAACAATGCGGTGTTTTTACAGTAGATCAACACCCTCAACTTAAAAGTGTTGCTTATCCTCAAGCGACGAACTCAATCTGTATAGATAATATAGTAACACATAGACCTCAACTTAGTGGCATATATCACATATATCTCAAAATTAGATACACACACCACGTTTTCAAAATAGGATCAGATAGCCATTTAGCAAACCAATGAAAAATGGTGCATGTGACAACACACCTATGACAAGGAAGGGATTATCAACAGTCCACAATCACTCAACAAGTCTATTACTAATAATGTGATTCAAGTACCTTCATAGAAAAAAGTCCCATATTTGACCCTCAATGATGTTTTCATGTTTAACCTTGGGACTGTGTAAAATTACTCACTCTCACAATAGATATTCATTCCTAATGACTAATTCCATAGGCTCGTCCCTATACGCATGACTTAGACCTTCAACCAACTGGACTAGGATAACTTTTAGCACTTTTGAGGCTTGTAATGTAGGCCTAGGGGGCTTTGGTATGATATTATAGGAAAATAGTAACTAAAGGCCCTACTTGACACTGCCTGTTTCTACACTTTCGCCCTACCAATTCTATTATTTTCTCCATATTCTCTCTTTTTCCTATTTTAAGCTTTTTTGGATGCTTTCTTTTTATTTTTAGTATTTTTGCCTTGTTTCTACACTTAATTTTTCTTTTTAGCTGACAACTAAGGCATCACTTATTTTTCTTCCATCCAGTACATGATTTTCCCTTTTTCTCTATATCACTAAGTCACCCCCTTATTTTTGTTTTCCCCTTACACCAACCACCCTCAAGTTAGCCTCTTAGATTGTGTTAACGTGCACTATATCCGTCCTTAGAACTAGGGACACTTTTCGTAGCCACCCTCAACTTAGGCTTTTTATTCTATCAAGGTGCACAATGTTCAAGGAAGGACCAGGGCCAATTTCAAGATTTTATAACTAACAAGGCTAGGTTAATCATGTGTTTTCAAAGAATAGGTACATGTTAGGATCAAACATTAGGAACAAGGGATTATATCAGTTTGAGTGGGTCATTTAAGGGTATGTAGACTCTTAAGAACAATGACCTAAGGTCATTTCCTAATTCAATTAATCTACAATCTAACTTAGAGTAACAGAGATAGTTCTGAATTAAAGCAAAACAAATGAATCTAGCAAATTAAGCACACACCCACATGGCACTACATCTATCATCAACAAAAGACTCTAAGATCATGCTTTTTATCTCAATATACCCTCACTTATCAGAAGAAACATTGTCATATACCTAAACATGCATGGTTTTTATTTAACTACTTATCAAAAAATTTTGGTGGTATCATTTCTCAAACCAAACAGAAAAACATGTTATATGCCAAAAGTATTGGTATTATATGGTTCAAATATTATCTAAACATCCTAAATGTGTCGATTCAACAGAATGTAAATATCCACAAGGAAAAAGAACGCAGGCAAGAAAACCCTAGGATTAATAATTATGGACCCAAGCTACTCAAACTTCACTGAGGCCCATAACTACCCAAACCCCATCGAAAATGATATGCATTGTCCCTAATGCACAGGATTAAAACAAAATAACAAATAATAGGTAAACAAGTATATCTGGGTGCCTATGTGCTAGTCTCCACCTTGGGTTGCTCCTAAGTAGTGCCTAATTTATTGTTGCAGCATGACTTGGACAAATTGGTTACTCAGACTTTAGTAATTGCCCAAGCTTCACTCTTCGAATTATTTGGACGCTTCATGGACTAACAAATATTGAAGATGACTTCTTCATCATTCAATCTAAACCTGATTTAACCATCTTCCATCTCTACTATTGAGACATTGAATTCAACTTTGTAATCAAGTATTACAAAGTCTGGGGGAATATGAACTTTTCCACTTTTACTAACATATCATATATTATGCCCATAAGCCTTTTCACCATGCAATTCGCCATCAATAACTACATCCTAGTTTGAGTAGGGGCTCCAATCTAAGCTTTTTATAGACCGCAATAGGCATCAGATTAATATTGGCACCTAGATCACATAAAGCCCTTGCAAACTCTACATCTCTAATGGTGCAGGGTACTGTGAAAACACTTAGATCTTCTCCTTTCAGAACCAAGAACCTTGTAGCAATAACACTATAAAATTAAAGTTCTTGGGTAAGCTCCTGACTCACAGTCTGCTTTCTAGTGACGAAGTCCTTCATGTAATTAGCATACCCTGGCATGTTTTCTAATGCCTCAATGAGAGGGATGTTGATGGAGAGTTGCTTTAACATGGAGAGAAATTGCTTCAATTAGCCTTCCTCCTCCTTCTTTTTGATTCATTGAGGGAAGGAAAGAGGAGGCCTAAGAATGGGTTTCAACCTTTGCGGTGCTTCAGCTGCTTCAATCACCTATCCTTGCCATGACTATCTCTTTCATCTGCATCCTTTGTAGCAACCGTCTCCTCTCGAACATCTTTTACATCAACTAACATAGGAGAATCAATAGTGCTCTGGCTACCCCAAGTAGTAACCATCATACACTGCACTTTACTTTTAGGATTTTTTACTATGTTTCTAGGCAATGAACCCCTCTAATGTTGATTAAGCTGAGTTGACACTTGACTAAATTGTTGCTCCAGCTGTTTGATAGTCATAGAGTGAGACTCTATTTTTGATTAATACTTGGAATATCTGATTTCATGTCCCTTAGAGTCTCATTATTTGTCTCAACCTTCTTCAATAGGTGATCAAACATCTCCTTAATTTTGGAGCGGTTCGCACCTATATCACCGTTGTACGGTGGCACATAAGGACCATTTCTAAATCATTCTCTGTAACCCTAATCTGCATCTGGACCCTTTTTCCTATCATAGTGACCCCTATGGTTATCCCTGTAAACTCCATCTCTACCAAAGTTCCAACCTTGGTTTCCTTGACCTTGGCACCAATATTCCTGAATGGACCTTGGGGTGTTGGTTCAGAAATCCCTCATCTGATCAGCAACAAAACATGCATCCTTATCCTAATAGGGCTCATTATACAGTGCACATGTAAGCAACAAAACATGTGACCTCATCATAATATGGCTCCTCATACATGGGTGCACGTGGAGGTTGATAAGCCACCAAAATCACTCTCTCTTGGTTCTACTTCATCATCATCTCTATACCTATGCGAATTAAAGCAAGTGTTATATGATCTCTTCATTAATTCTAACTTGCTCTAGATCTACACTGATAGCACATGAACTACTAGTGGATGCTCTATCTTGTCGCCCCTATCCATAATTTGTCTTGATAACTCTTTCCATTCACTCTGTGATGTGCTATCAAAATACAACACATTTGGTGCCTGAAATAAGAGATTTTGTGAGTTCTTAAAGTGATTTTTTATTATTTTGATGTGTTTTTTGTTAATCTTATGGAAAAATTAGGTTGGCATGATTTTAAAGAAAAGTTGCACATTTTGCTGAAGCATAGGCCTTACAAACCCACCTACGAGTCGTAGCTCAAGGTATGAGTCATAGGGTGGTGTCGTAGCAAGAATCAGAGACAAAAATTTAGAAATCCTCTAGGTAGAGGTCACCCTTTAGAGGCCATCATATAAGTCGAAAGCCTCACTATAACTTGTGTAGGTGGATCCGTAGCAAGAATCAGAGAGCCAAATTGTGGACCAAAAAATTGAAGGCCAAGACTACGAGAGGAAGATACAAGTCGTAGTTCAAGCAACAACTCGTACCTATGGTTCATACCAATTTAGTCCAAGATTCCAAGAATCTGATACGAGACCCCGACTACGACTCTTAGGTCATCCTACAAGTCATAACTGCCAGACTTGTCAGCTGCCAGCTGTCTTTTCTGTGTAAATTCTAGGGTTATTTTGTAAATAATATATATAGTTTCAGTTAGGTGTTGAGGAAGGGTTCGCCCAGTAGACGATCTTCAATTACATTTTGAGTCTTTTCTTAGTTTTGAGAGTATTTTATTGTTCTCTCTTGGAAAACCCATTTTTGGGGATTGCAAATCTTGCCTTGTACTCATTGTTGATCAATCAAGCTTGTGGGTTTGCAACTTATAGTGCATACTTTCTTTATTGATGTTGGTAAAACTCTCATTTATGTCTTGTATGTGCATGTTTTTGTCAATCAAGCTTGTGGGTTTGCAACTTGTGGTGCATATTTTCTTTATTGTTACTGATAAAACTCTCAACTATGTCTATCATATGCATTTTTATGTGTTTTCCCTTAGCCATGAGTAGCTAAGCACCCAAAACTAGGGGTTGTGGGAACCATGGGTAGTTGACTAGAAATAACCTAGGCTTATTGCATTTCTACGATTAGGGTTTTGTATGTATTGTCTATTTTCCTTCATTCTTGTTGTTGTTTGGTGGTGGCCAACACCAAACACTGCGTATTATCACGATCTCAACCAAGGTAGTGTCGAGTAGGAAAAGAGAAATAGATGACAGAATTCGATTGATGTGTTCTCATATAACACAACCAAGCCTGACCAAGGAGAGATTGACTGGGACAATAGGTAATGGTTAGTTAGCACGCCATGGTTGCCGACCAAGTGCCATGGTGAAATTCGACCTTCACCTTCACAAGAGGGCTAGAAGAACTTAAGTTACTGTCTTTCATGTAAATCACCAATCATAGTTATGTCATCTAGGGTAATCAAGTCAACGAACCATGGGGAACACAATTCCCAAGTTGTCCCCAAAATTAAGTGTTTATCGCGTTATAGTTAGTGGTACTTTTATTTTTTTTGAATCACAAACCCCTCCCTCATTTAGAGATTGTAGTCATAAATACTAGAAAAGATTAATGGTGATGTATTTTAATCAAACCTTGTATTCCCTATGGATTCAACCCTAACCTCAATTAGGTTAATTGCTAACAACAACTGCTTTCTTATTGGAGCGTGAACATTATCAGAAATTATGGCACCATTTCCGAGGAATACAACTAGGTTTTTATTTGATTTCACTATTAGTTCATTTTAGTATTAATTTCTAGATGCTCCTTTATTTTACTTTTTTTGTTTATTTTCGTTAGTTGATTTTAGGTGCAGGTTGGATGGCACTATGACTGAACAAAAGTTCTACATTGCAAATTACTTATTGAAAGCTTTGCAGAGGCACGCTCTATTTTATGGGCAAGAGTCTGACGATCCCCAAATTCACCTATAGAACTTCACTTGAACATTGAGGGGGGTCCTTGGGACAAGACATCCTACTTGGAAGGCCATCGCTCTTCAGGTTTTCCCCATGACTCTCCAGAATAAAGTTGCAGAATGGTTGCTAATCCTCCCACAAGATGTTTGTTCAAACTAGAGAGAAGTACAGAGAGTCTTCCTCATGAACTTCTATAAGGAGTCAAACAAGAAAAAGCTACACAAAGACATCTGTAATTTCAAAAGAGAACTAGGAGCACTTTTGGTAGTGGCTTGGGAGAGCTACAAGCAGTGCTTAGCAGCAAATCAGAACAATAGTCTGACTAATGATGAATTGGCAGCTAGCATCTACCGAGTACTAACCTATGAGCAACAAGCGCAAGCTGACGTACTATTTGGAGGGGACTGTTGGGAGTTCATAAAACGACGATTTAATGAGATCACTGAGATTATAGATAAGTTATTAGCAGTTGCCCAAGTCTACCAACCCCTTCAAAGGCATGCCAAACCAACTACTTGTGCATATACAGGAGCCTCTAATAAACCCAAAAGAGAAAATGTTACACATTAAATGAGGTTACCCCACCAACATTGCATCACTGATAAAATGACCTGGATTGAGCATATGCTTGAACAAGTCCTGATCAAGGTGAATGAACAAGATGACATTATCCGGGAGATAAAGTTTGATGTCCTTAAATATAACTATAAAGTGGAACAACAAACTATATCAATTCAAAGTCTTGGTGATAGGATAGAGCAGCTTGCTGAGCAACTAGATGCAGTGCAAGATGAACAAAGGAAGAGTAGAAGGAGTAGATATGGAACACATGGAGAAGTCTGATTATTTGTGATGGCATAGTTGAGCCACGATATTAAACAAGGCGCTTCTTGGGAGACAACCCAAGCATCTTTTGTGTGTTGATTTATTTTGAGATATTTTATTGTAGTTAACTTGTTAGTTGATAATTTTGTATTGCATTGTGATTGTGGAGACTTTTCACTAGTTAAATCAATTGGCATTTTAGTTTATTTTAAGTAATAGGTTGCAAGTACAAACCAAGAGCTGAAGAATGGAAAAATTATGCTTGGATACAGCTTCTACGAGTAGGCCTACGAGTTCTAGTAAATGTTATGTCTCATTATCATGCCTCATAGAAGGAAAAATTAAGTACCAGAAGTTGACACATACACTACGAGCCAACCTTACGATTCATAGGGTCCCCTAAGAGTTGTAAGTGGGGTTCGTAGTGCTTAGGTATGAAGCTATAATTTTTCTAAGTATTGGGTCTGCTATGAGATTAGGACCTATGAGTCATATAACTTCATACACCTTATAGTTGGGGTGTCATAAGACCAATCTGCAGAAGTTTAAAGGGTGACCCATTTTGAATAATAGGAGACCAACATCTCTTGGCTCTTTATGTCCCTTCATGAAGAGTCCCTTTTCAGTTTATAACTCCCCCCACCATTCCCTTTTACTATTTCATTCATCTTTATACCTTTCACCCACTAAAATTCCCCAGCAAGTGAATTGTGCACCGAGAACTCTTCTAATTTTTCTAATTTTCATCATATATTCATACATTCATCTTGTAAGTTCTCATAGTTAAATTTGATTTGTCTCTGAAAAATCCTTGTCTTATGGATGATTGAATGAAGGACTTAGGAACATAATTAGCATAACCATGCAAAAGTGCCTGTGATAGTAACAAGAATGTGGTTTACAATTGTTTATATCTTTGTAAAAAGGTTAAGTCTTGAATTATATCCTTGTTTGGTGATTTTGATATCTAATACTATAAGAATGTGCTTTTTTTTGTGTATTTTATGGATCACTATAAAGATCACATGGGACTGAAACTGTTAGATTGGGGGTGTTATAATTCTCTTAGGATAATCTGCTCATGTGTATCCCCTTTAATATGCATTGATGTTTTTACTATTAGAAGTTCTTTGCCCAGATAGGGAAAAATTCATGCTTTGTTTTGAGATATTGACAATGGAGAGTGTTTAAGTTACTGCAGTATCACCTATATCAGTGTGTGTGTAAACGTTAATGCTTTCTAATTAGTTGTTGGTCATTGTGGAAAAGTTGGAGGCACCCTAGGTGCTCTCTGCTTTCTGCTACGACAACCCACTACAAGTCGTAGGGTACATTATGAGTCGTAGTAGATCTTTCTAGCAGACATGAATTACCTAAGATGCCTTAACATTATCCATGTGAAACTCACCTATGACTTGTAGCCCTTTCTACGAATCGTGGTGGTGGTTTCATGGGCTTGATCTAAACCCTTGAAATGTCTTTGAAATAAGATACGAACCCGCCCTACCACTAATAGTGTACACTATAAGTTATCACT
>DF359360.1:26404-38733 GCA_000787875.1 Solanum virginianum
ATAAATCAATAATTTTTTTTCAGATCAGATTACTAATTTCAATTTAGCTTTTAAATAACTCTAAAATCCGTTGATTCTGATTCATTCTAAATGAACCTATTAAGATAGTTAAACTATCTAAAATATTTTAAATTTTCAAACTCGAGATGTTTAGTTAAGGTCGAAAGAATTTCTTTTGTTTCATTCAAGAAGGACTTTGATTTAATTAGTTTAATTAGTTGTATGTGAACTCCATGCGTCATTTTGTAATCTCAATATTGCAGATGGGAACTTCTATTTGAAAAACAAAAAGATATATTGGATTTTGTATTTGATAAGTGAGATAAGGTGAAATATTTCGAGATAAAATTTGATATTACGATTTATACTATGTTTGATTAATCTCAAAGTTAATTCGAAATCTCACCTTATCTCATCCAACTTGAAATTATTTTTACTTTAGTCGACTAAGTTAATTGACATATTACATGAGTGTCTCTATCTAATCTAATTCCACTTCTACGAGCTTGCTCACATAATCGGTCTCAAACCACGATAAAGGAAGAAGATTGTGGCAACTCCAAATTCATGAACTTAACTCATGAAAAACTAAGCAAATCATCTTATTCTAGTTCTGTCGCCCAAACAATTCTCTGATTAAATGCACGATGGGCCTACTAAAACTCTTAATAGATTCATTACGATCAGTTCCATGATGTTTTCCTAGAAAAATACCAGAAGTCTCGGCACCTTAGAAATTCATAGGTGTTTGATAAAATTGCCTAATTCTTGTTCGCTAGCCATAAAATGCTTTGAAGAGCCGTTAAATGTATGTTGGGCTTACTAGAACTCTTAGTGAACTCATTAAAGATAGTTCCATGAATTGTTTAGGGAAAATTATCCTGGAGCCCCACCTCTAAAATCTATGGGTTAATACCCATGAAAAGATGAGATAATCGCCTGATTTCATTTTCATTGCCCATAAAATGCTTTGAAGCATCGTTAAATGTACATCAGGCCTATAGGAACTCTTAGAGGACTCATTACAGATGGTTTTGTGAAGTTTCCTAGGAAAAATGGGTAGGGAGACCCGGCACATCAAAAATTTGAAGGCTAATACCCATGAAAACCTGAGAAAATTACCTTGTTCCTCTTTTGTCTCCCATAAAATGCTCCAAAGCACCATAAATGCACAAGGGGCCTATCGGAACACATAACAAACTCATTACGGATGGTTCTATGAAGTTTTGCAAGAAAACTTTACCCGAATCTAGGGCACCTCCAAAATTCACAGGCTAACACCCATGAAAAAGAATATATAAGAAAATCACTTAATTCTTGTTTTGTCGGCCATAAAATGCTTCAAAGTGCCATTAAATTCACGTCGAGCCTACTAGAACTCCTAGCAGACTTATTAAGTGATTTAGTGAAGTATCTTAGGAAAAATGGGCACAGAGCCATGATATTTCTAGAATCTGTAACACCTATGAAAATTGAGAAAATCGCCTGATTCCTCTTCCATCGCCCATAACATCCTCTGAAGCACCATTGCATGCATGTTGGACCTACTGGAACTCGAAGCGGACTCATTACAGATGGATCCATGATGCTTTGTGGGAAAATAGGCTCGAAGCTCTGGCACCTCCAAATCTGTGGGCTAGCACCCACGAAAGACTGAAAAATTGTCTAGTTCCTGTTACGTCGCCCATAAAATGCTTCGAAATCGTTAAATGCATGCCTGACCTACTGGAACTCTTAAGGGACTCATTATAAACAATTATATGAAGTTTTTCAGAAAAAATGGGCTCGGTCCCCAACACCTCTAAGATTTGTAGGCCAACACCCACAAAAAACTGAGAAAATCATTTGATTCCTATTCTATCACCCATAAAATGTTTCGAAGCGCCGATAAATACACACCAGGACTACTAAAACTCTTAGTGGACTCATTACAGATAGTTTCATAATGTATTCTAAGAGAATTGGGCCCAGAGCCTCCATACCTCCTAAATCCATGGGGTAACACATGAAAAACTGAGAAAATTGTCTGATTATTTTTTCGTGACACATAAAATGCTCCAACCGCTGTCGAATGCACATTGGGCCTACTAAAACTTTAATGGACTCATTACAAATGGTTTTTAAAGTTTTCCAAGAAAAATAGGCCTGGAGTTGTGGCACCTCCAATATTTGTGTACTAATACCCATGAAAAATTGAGAAAATCGCATGATTCTAGTTTCGTCGACCATAAAATTCTCCTAAGCATTGTTAAATGCATGATATGCCTATTACTCTTAACGGCCTCATTATGGGCTATTCCATGAAGTTTTTCTGGGAAAGTAGGCCCCAAGTTTTTTGGGAAAATATCCTACTAAACTTTTAGCACTCATTACAGATGGTTTTGTGAAGATTTCCAAGAAAAATGGGACCGAAGCCCTAACATCTCCAAAATCCTTGTGCTAACACCTGGAACTCTTAGCAGACTCATTATGGATGATTTTGTAACGGTTATTTTTGAAAAAAAATAGTCTGGAGCCCCGACACCTCCAAAATATGTGGGTTAACATCCACAAAAATTGAGAAAATCACTTGATTCCTATTTCATCGATTATAAAGTGCTCTGAAGTGCCATTTAATGCATGTTGGGACTATTAGAACACATAGAAAACTCATTGCAGATGGTTCGGTGAAGTTTTCCAAGAAAAATAGGTCCAAATCCCCACCTCCAAAATCCATGGGCTAACACCCACGAAAAAACTGAGAAAATCACCTGATTCATGTTTCTTCACCCACAAAATGCTCCGAGGCGCTGCTAAATGATACTAGGCGCTGCTAAATGATACTATGCCTACTAAAACTCTTAGCGGACACGTTATGGACACTTTTGTAATGTTTTTCTGAGAAAGAATGGGCTCGAAGCCCTGACACCTCCAAAATTCGTAGGCGTTACTGAGAAAATTGTCTAATTCATGTTACATTACCCATAACATGCTCTAAGGCGTCATTGAATAGCATTGGGATAGTAGGAGAGGTGTATTTAAGCTTCGTTCACTAAGTTAAGGGATGTATTTAAGCTTAGTTTGCTAAGTTGAGGGATGTATTTAAGCCACGTGTAGTGCATGAATGACAATTTTTGTGTGTGAAACAGGAGGAGTATATTTAAGTTTAGTTTGCCAAGTTGAGAGGTGTTTTTAAGCCTATATATTTATATACGAAACCGTATGTATGTATCTAAAGAATGAATTTTGTTCTTTTTGAAAAGGTTAAGGATCTTATAAACAGAATTCAGCCGAAAATCTCCTTTACATTATTCTATTAAGCTGAGAAAATCTATCAAGAATGAATTTTGTGTCTTATCTAAAGTATTTGTATCTGTGTCCATAGAGGCAGTGGTTGCACTTGCACGCATACACAGAGTCTGGTTTCAAATTATGTTACACAAAATACTGTATTTGTATCAGAATTTCAGTGGTGCTTTGAAGACAAGAGCATCTCTTTCCATAGTTTAAAGATGAACTGTTTATTGACACATATTTTAGACAGTTCATGAGGGGTATAGGTGGTAGATTTTTGTTTCCCTCTATACTACTGTTTATATTTCTTGTTTATAAAGATGTTAACTTTATAAAGATAAATTTGTGTTCAATAAACTTGTGGTGCTTAAAGGGTGTCTTTGTATGGTGGTTGATAAGCCAGAGGGTAATGGAATAGATGTTTGGATGATGAAGGAATATGGTGTGGAGGAATCTTGGACAAAGTTGTGTTGATGGAATTGATTTTTATGACTTTTTGAAACCATTGTGTTTTATAAGAGATGATGAAGTTGTGGTGAGTGTGGATGGGAAGAAGTTGATGGTTTATAATATGCAAGAAGAGAGATCAAGGGACTTGGAAGTTGATGGAATTCCTGATAGGTTTGAAAGTGTTGGAACTTTTGTGGAGAGTTTGGTATCTCCCGCGGATCCCTACTTATTTGGAATTGAGACGTAGTTGTTGTTGTAGTCTCATATCTTTTTATTTCACATGTTCTATTATCCCCCTAGTGAAATGAGGAGATCAGAGAAGGGTGTGGTGGAATGGTATGAGTTCTTCGACTTTATATTAGAGCTATCAAGTTCGAGCCTTCAAGCTTTCAGAATAAAGTCATTCTTGGTTGGGAACACTAAGATCTCCATAGTAGACTTTCTATGATGTAAATCTAAATTAGTTGAACCGGTGACGTGTGGACATTGAATGCTCCAAGGGAAAAGAATGTTTCATATATTATACACTAGTAGTAGTAGCAATTTAGTCTTCTCTGCATAAGTTTGAGAAACTTTGTGGTGTGTCATCTCAAATTTATCACTAGGGGAATAATGTATATATAGCATGTTTTGCTTTGGAGTATCTTGAATCTTTATGTTATATTATTGTACACAAGGGCCGCTCAACACTAAGCCACTGAGGCTTTAAGCCCCAAAAAATAAGCTTATAATTTATCTCTTATAGATGCTTTTTATTTCTTTTAAGTTATCTAATTTACTTTAATTTGAATTGATTATATTTAAATATATTGATTTTGTTTGATTGTCTTCAATTATTTGAGATGTTTATAAAACATATAAAGCTCAAAATAACAAAATTATGAATTAATCAAATTTTAATAATTATTATCTTAACTTTGAATATATTTTAAGGTAACAATCACTACAATACTGATTGTTGTAATTAAAAGTAATATGATATATTATATAAATAAGAAAATAATACTCTACTTGGCATATTCAATCAGGTGATTCTTAATCTTTTAGATACTTCTAGATAAGTTTTGATAGTTTTTATAACAATTGACCTTATTGAAATTTTTTTTGAAATAATAATCAATAAAAGAGATTTAAACATTTATATTGTTACTTAACATACAATAATTTATATATATTTATTCTTGTCTTACAAAATATTACAAGAAATATTATACTGTTAATTAAAAATATATTAATAAATAAAATATATGAAAAAATTAAATAAATTGTAATACTTTTTTTTAAAATTTTAACTTTATACCACACATTTTATTCAGCTTGATTGTACAAAGTCATGGGAGTTAAAAAGCAATGATTTAAACAGATCTAGCATTACAGATTGTGTGTACACTAAAAAGGCTCTAAACCTAAAACAATATAGAACTAACAAAAGACAAAGTTCCTAATGGTGAATTGATAGAAAAATGAAAAATGACATAGATTCTACAATTACAGATTGTGTGTACAGCAAAAAGACTCCAAAACATAAAATAGTATAGAACTAACAAAATACACAGTTAGAAAAAAGAAAAATGACATAAAAAATTATCAAGATGAACCATCAATATACATTTCTGCGTCAATTAATCATCGATCTTCAAATTCGCAAACCAATTAAGCACAATCCATTTATCTCGTTCTTCGTCGGTGGTCTTCTCCTCTAATAATTTCTTCATAGATGAAACCACCATTGAATATAACTCCGTATTAGCTTGGTGTGTATTGGCCAATTGACTGAAAATGGTCGTATATTGGTCTCTTTTCTTAGTTTTATCAGAAAGGTCTTTCAACATTTTCCATTCTCGAGACAGCCAATAAAGATATATTATTTGCATTCCCTAGAGCATATGTATTAAACATTTATCTTGAGACTGGTTTGAGAAAAAGATATAAGTTTTAGGCATTCTTCAATGAAGTTTATAGTCCTAAATGAGAAGTAGTAAGTTGAGAAAGGTTAAAGTTTGGCTAAGTCCCAAAAGATCAAAGAAGTATTTTGAATAACAATACTCTTACTTATGAGCATATGAATAATATTTTAAGAGTAGTATTGAGTACCAATATGGGTAAAAATAATAATAACTCGAACTCATAAAGTACGTAGCCATCGTAGGATAGATCGTACCAATAATGTATGACTCCTTATATGCCACTGAGATCATCCAGTCTAGGTGGATCGTATGTTAAGTTATTTTGTCCCTTACCCTAGCAAGGTATTGGATGACTCTGGAAACATGGGCAAGATGTTGTATCATCATGATATTTATAGTGATGATTGTCGATTAGAAAAACTCTCCAACATGGGCTAACACCAATGGAAAACTGTGAAAATCAATTGTTTCCTATTTCATTGCCCAGAAAATGCTCCAAAGCACTGTTAAATGCACACCAGGCCTACTAAAACTCTTAGCGTACTCATTATGAACAGTTCCATAAGGCTTTCCAAAACAATAGTCTCAGAGCCTCGGCACCTTCAAAATTCGTGGGCTAACGCACAAAAAAAAATGAGAAAATTATCTGATTCCTCTTTTGTAGACCATAAATGCTCCGAAGCGTCGTTATTGCATACGAGCCAGATTCTGTGGGTTAACACCCACGAAAAACTGCCCAAATCACCTATTTCCTATTTCTTGGCCCATAAGATCCTACTAGGTGTCCTCCGGCGCCACGGGCCACCTGAGACTCTTGGTGGGCTCGCTACGAACCCACTCGTGATTTTTTGAGAAAGTTACGTCGGAGCCCTCGACATCTCTAGATTCTGTGGGTAACACCCATGAAAAATTACCCAAATCGCCCTTTTTCCTGTACTTTGGCCCATAAAATCCTACCAGGCGTCCTCCGGCGCTGCCGAGCCACCTAAGACTCATGGGATTCGTTATAGATTTACTCATATTCGGGGAAGTAGAGTTGGAGCCACCTGAAGCTCCAGATTTCATGGGCTAACACCCACGACAAATTGCTCAAATCACATGTTTCTTGTTTCTTGGCCTATAAAAACCGATTAAACATCCTTCGGTGTTGTCGGGCCACCTAGGTCTCATGGCAGGCTTGTTACGGACCCAGTTGTATTATTTTTCATGAAAGTAGCCCCCGCTTGTGCCAGAATTCGTGGGCTCGTTACAGACCTACTCATATAATTTTTTGGGGAAGTTGTGTTGGAGCCCCTGGCATCATCAGATTTCGTAGGGTAACACCCATGAAAACTGCCCAAATCTCCTGTTTCTGTTCCTTAGCCCCATAAAATCCTATCGGGCATCCTCCAGCATTTCCAGGCCACCTAGGACTCTTGACGAGCTCGTTACGGCCCCACTCATATGATTTTTCAAGAAAGTTGTGCTGGATCCCCCGGCAGTGCCAGATTCTGTGGGCTAACACCCACAAAAAAACTACCTAAATCGTTTGTTTCTTGTATATTGTCCCATAAAATCCTACCAGTCGTCCTCCGGCACTGTCGGACCACTCCGTCGAGGCACCTGAGATTCTTGGCGGGCTCGTTACAGACCCACTCGTATTTTTTTGGGAAAGTTGCGTTGGATTTCCGACAGTGCCAGATTCAGTGGGCTAACACCTATGAAAAACTGCCCAAATCGTTTATTTCCTGTTCCTTGGCCCATAAAATCCTACCAGGCGTTCTCCAGCGTTGGCGGGCCACCTGGAACTCTTGAAGGACTCATTACGGAACCACTCATATGATTTTTCAAGAAAGTTGCGTCGGAGTCCCCTCCCCCCACCAACACTAGATTCATTGGGTTAACACCCACGAAAAACTCGCCAAATCATCTGTTTCCTATTCCTTGGCCCATAAAATCCTACTAGGCATCCTTCGGCTTCACCATGCCACCTTGGAATTCTTGTCAAGCTCGTTACGGACCCACTCATATGATTTTTCTGGGAAGTTGCATTAGAACCCTCGAAAGCGTCAGATTTCATAGGTTAACACCCATGAAAACTGCTCAACTCACTTATTTTCTTTTCCTTGGCCCATAAAATCCAACAAGGTGTCCTCCGGCACCGCCAGGCCACCTGGGACTCTTGACGGACTCGTTACAGACCCACTCGTATGATTTTTCAAAAAAGTTGCGTCAGAGCCCCTGACAACGCCAGATACCATGGGCTAACACCCACGTAAACTGCACAAATTGCATGTTTCCTCTTCCTTGGCCCATAAAATCCTATCGAGCATCCTTCGGTGCCACCGGACCACCTAGGACTCTTGGCGAACTCATTACAGACCACTCGTATGATTTTTTGAGGAAGTTGCACCGGAGTCCCCGATAATGTCAAATTTCATGTGCTAACACCCACAAAAAACTGTTGAAATCGCATGTTTTCTGTTCCTTAGTTCATAGATGTGGAGGTGTGCACAGTTTCGTTGCTAAGCTAGTCCATAGCTAAAGACATCTAAGTCACACAAGTAAACATATTTATTCATTTTTAAATTGATGAAAAAATAAAATTCTGGTTCACGAACAATAATTCTCAATTCAAGATGAAGAAAGGAAATTCTTGGTCTCCATACTTATGATGTGACATATGCAAGCTACTTTTACTTTGGTTTTCCATTCAGTATTCAATATATGCGTATGAGCTCGATTAAAATTTAAATATATAATTACAATATATATATTCACAACCCATAAAACATTTTATTTTTATTTATAATATGAGAATAATATTACAATCCATAGATGCTCATACACACTAAAATGGACTAGTTTATAAGTAATAACAACAATTTAACAACATTATTAATAATAGTAACATCATCAATTAATATTAGGGTCTTGATCCAGGACCTGAAGGGCTACCAACCCCTGGAACACCAATTGAACGATCATTCTGTATCAAATCTCTTGTTATCACTGAGAAGCAAATCAAAACAAAAAAATATATATATTAGAAACATTCTTTTATTATATGATTTTTTTCACATAAAATATGAAAAAAAAAAAATTGAAAAGTTATATATGCCTGTTTTAGTCATTCTTGTGGGTGTTACAGGGAAGAGCAATCCAGCCAAACATATAAAGAAAATAAACAAGGTGAGTGTAGCTTTGTACACCATTTTTCTTTAAAAAAATATAGTTGTTAAATGAGATTGATTAGTGTCAATTATTTATAGAAAAAAAGTGGGTTTTATAAAGACTTTCTTTGGTTATAAAGTCAAGTCTACTTTCTTTGGTTATAAAGTCAAGTCTTCTCCTAAATTCCACACTTATTTTCATACTTTTCAAATTTAAAGAGTAAAAGGTCATGTCAAATATTAAATTCTACTCTAATTTTTCAAATCTTCAAACCACATGGTCAGACAAAATCAGTGTTCTATATTATGGAATAAAAATATGTGTGTGTGTTAATAATACATGATTAAACTATCTAGAGATAAAAATGTTCCTTAAACAAGCATTGGGAAACAATTTCTATAGTGAAGTGTTATTATATACCTAAATATAATATGCATATTAGTAATACCTTTTTTTTTCGCAAGCACTTACAAAAATGTGAATTCATAAAAAAAAAAAAATGTGACTTCATCCTAAAAGAGCTAACGCTTGAGAAAATCTAGTAAAATCTTCAAGAAAATTTGTGTCTAGATATGTAAGGTATCTAAAATTCTATTTTCGTGTCTAATTTATATTTTTTTATCAAGAATTTTTGTCAAGAATCAAGTTAATTTCATTCCTATAATCTTATGGAAAAATTCTAGAACTTCATTATGAAATCCTTGTTAGTTTATTTTTATTATTATACTAAGAACTTTTTATTGAGTACATCTTTTTAAATTCTTGAAGTATTACTACAACTATAAAAACTCTAACTGAGTTGAGAATTATTTTCCTATTATGTTTTACTTGAATTTAAGAATGATTACTTTCTTACAGTGTTATGTTTAGAGAGAGTTTGAGCATAATTTGAATTAAATGGCTTTGCGACTGAGCATATGTATTAAATGTTTATCTTGAGATTGAGTTGAGGAAAAGATACAAGTTTTATGCATATTCTTGAATGAAGTTTATAGTCCTAAATGAGAAGTAATAAGTTGAGAAAGGTTAAAGCTAGGGTAAGTCCCAAAAGATTAAAGAAGTATTTTGAATAACAATACTCTTACATTATGAGCATATATGAATAATATTTTGGAAGTAGTATTGAGCACCAATATGGGTAAGAGCAATAATAACTCAAACTTATAAACTGCGTAGCCAATGTAGGATAGGATTGTACCAATAATGTACGACTCTTTATATGCCACTGAGATGACCCAGTTTAGATGGATCCATGAGTTAAGTTTCGTTCCTTACTATTGCAAGGTACTAGATGACTCTGGCAACCTGGGCCAATATATTATATCGTCATGATACTCATAGTGATGGTTGTTAATTAGAGAAACTCTGCAAGCTAAAATATATATATATATATATATATATATATATATATATATATATATATATATATATATATATATTTCAGACACAGGCTGAATTGCACTTATTTATGTATTAAATAAGATATTTTACTATACTGCATTGCTTAGTTTAATGAATTATTTTCTACATTAAGCCTATTATTTAAGTATTGTATCATGAGTTTTCATGTTTTCACTATTTTACATACTCGTGCATTTCACGTATTAACGTTCTTTGGGTCTGCATCATTTTACGATGCAGACATAGGTGGCAAAGCCCCTCCGTAGGTGTATCATTAGACGATTAGCATTTCTACTTAGTCAGTGGTGAGATCTCTTTGCAATCAGAGACTACTTGACGCTATTCCTTTCAGTTTCGATTATTTTCTTTCAGTTTGAGATAGTCGTGGCCAGTTGCAAAACCCATTCTTTACTTATGACTTGTAGAGGTTTCATAGAGTAGTAGACAGTATTCAGTATCTCTTTCAGATTGTTAACTTCTCATTATGATTTGAAACTTTGATTTAGTCGTTGTGCTTAATTTTAATCTATCATTTATTGCTTAAGTCTGGTTATAAAGTCTCGTCTTCTCCTAAATTCCACACTTGTTTTCATACTTTTCCAACTTATACTGTAATAGGTCATGTCAAATATTAAATTCTACTCTATTACTCTCTCCGTTCTATTTTATGTATCACCATTTAACTTAGCATGATGTTTAAAAAAAAGGAAAAAACTTTTGAAATTTGTGATCTAAAATCATCCATAAATATTTGTGCAGTTCAAAATCATTTCATTAAGGGTAAAAGAGGATTTTTAACTTAAAATTGTTTCTAATTCAAGTAAGGTAACATTTTTTTGGGACGGACTAAAAAGGAAAGAGTGCGACACAAAATGAGATGGAGTGAGTATTTCAAATTTTCAAACCCCATGGTAGACAAAAATATGTTTTATATTATGGAATAAAAATATTTGTGTTAATAATAAGAAAAATAACGTAACTATGCAAACATATGATATGTATTTTAATCATACAACTATAGTTTTAAAAAATTACAATTAGTTAGGGTTTTTTGCTATTTTTTCTCTCCTCTCTCTCCTCTCTCCTCTCTCTCTATAATTTCTCGCCAGATATACAATTGCATATGTATACCAATTGCATATATATAATTATTTTGATAGATATACATATACAATTCACCTCTCTCCACTCTCTGCCCTCTCTCGATCTCACTCGACTCTCTCCTTCCTTTCAAGTCACATAATCGAGATTATGTCATGTAATTATATAAAATATAGTTATTTGACCATATTAAATTTGAAGCCAATACTATTTATAAAAATTCCCCTAATAATACATGATTAAACTATCTAAAGATAAAAATATTCTTTAAATAAGCATTGGGTACCAATTTCAATAATGAAATGTTATTATATATGTAAACATAATATGCATATTATTAGTACATTTTTTTCTCAAGCACTTAAAAATGAAAAAAATATATGTTTTGTTTAATGAGATTGACTGGTGTCAATTTATGGAGAAAATAAATAAGTAGGCTTTTTGCCTAAATTCCAGGGGAAAAAGACTAGACAATTGCATGGAAAAGAGGGAACAATGACTGTCTTGTATAGGGAAATTTCTCTTCTTTTTCAGTTGTAACTTTCATTATAATGTCACTAGTCCGATTAATTTTGATTCGTGCTGGTATAAATAATTTTATGAAAATTCAGATTTCATATTGATTGATTTTTGTAGATATGCTAAATCATTATAGAATCATTAAGATATCGATTTATCGATTATCGATTTAGTAATCGATTTAATCATCGAGATTTCACACAAAAAAACATTGAAGATCACTTTAAAACAAGGTGACAAACTAAATGACCCATGCATATGAATTGACAGAATGCATCTTGCTAAAAAACAATCACTGATATCTCGTACAATAACCAAGAGTTTGAGATAATAAAAATATGAAACTATAAATCCTAAAAGTGAAGGACTTTATATATACCGAGTGGTATAAATACAATTTATTGATTTACTATTCGACTATTGATTAACTCGTTAAGAACTGACATTAAAAAAAATCAAAAATCATTGCCAAACTGTTAAACTAATAACTTATTATCGATAAATCAATAATTTTTTTTCAGATTA
>DF359360.1:46216-77214 GCA_000787875.1 Solanum virginianum
GGGCGATCGGACCAGACTGCATCAGAAAGGCTTTGATGACTCAAGGTCTATATTAAGGAAAGGAGAGTGCGGGGAAGAGGGGGCAGCCCTTGGTCCGATCATCTAATTCGCTCCAACAAACAGTAAAAGGTGATCAGTGTATATAAGTTAAAAAGGTAAAATACCGATTTAGAATATAATGATAGTATCACATTACACATGCCAATTGCATTAGACTATGGCAGGGCGGTACACTTTGCTCTCTTCGCGACCCTTACTCTAATAAAAAAACTAAAGAACCCTACTGAAGATAGGTCGCCAAACTACAATAGAGAGTTTCGCCTATTGAAGTGTTAGTCACGTAGGGCAACCGGGCCAGGCTGAATCATAAAGGGTTTGATGACTCAAGGTTCATATTAGGAAAAGGAGAGTGAGGGGAAGAGGGGGCTGCTAGCCTCGACCCGATCATTCAATTCTCGACAGGAAAAAATGATTAGTATATATAAGTTAAATTTAACATTATTTTATAAGTTTATCAAAGAGGTGGCAAATATGTACTTACCAAATCCATCAACAAGCAAACTGTACTCATATATCAAGTCAATGCATAAGTATGGGAGATTTCTATCTTGAGTTTTTGGGAATACTGATTTTATGTCTGCTACATTTGTGTGGCAGGCAACTTTAGCTGCATTTAAGTATTGAATTGGCTTTGCTTGAACGGATGGAAATTTGGTGTCAACAATGCCAACCTACAATGCAAATTTGGGCACCAAACTTAGGTTATAATTAAATTGTAAGCAAAAAAACATTATGATAATGAACATATATTTATTACTCTCTCTATTTTATATTAATTAAATTTGTGAGGTAATACACATATATTAAGAAAAATATTCAAAGACAAAATTCACACCATACTTTCTACTATTGCCCTTTGTGAAATCATAAATATGTTGTGTAGTTTATCTCCTAGAAAATATAAAATTTCAATAAATGAAAGAGCAGATATGAAAAAAGTTTGAAACATTCTTTTTGAACTTTGAACAATTAAACTATTTTGAACATTGAAAAAAATCACAAAAATTCAATTAATTTGAGACGGAGGGAGTAATTACTAGATATTTGTGTATTGACAATGCAAATAAGCAGTCTTGTCAACACACAAATATATAGTACAACAATAGCAATATGCCCAGTAGAATTGCACTAATGGGGTCTGAGGAAGGTAAAATGTTTGCCGACCTTATCACTACCTCATAGAGATAGAGAGATTATTTCTGAAAGACCCTCTAAATTTTGCTAAATTATTGTGAATATATAGAAATTAATTTTACCTGAGCTCCAATATCATAAAAGAATGAAGAAGCATGAATAGTTTTTTGTCCATCACCACCACCACCATTCCACACTCCATTGAATGTGCAATTCTTGTTCATGCATGGTACATTGGTTCTAAGTGCTTGTCTAGTCAATTGCCTACATTTCTTCCAACTACTACCTCTTTTTGGTGCTTTCACTTTGTAGTCCACTCCTCCATATGAGTAATACCCTTAAAAAAACACAATAATATAATCAATGACTAGATCAACACAATTCAAACTCAAATATTTGATAGAAATCTGTCATTAATTGATAATTGAAATTACAAGAAATTTAAGAACACAGATAGAAGAAAGGGATGAGAATCAAAACTCAGAGAAAGAGGACAAGAGAACTAGACATGTTTCTCAACAATTTTTTTCTCGTCTGTCATTCTTATAGCTAGTTGTTAATTGGGTCTGAGTCCCAAATCGACCTTTTGCAAAGGCCTCCGAAGTTTGTTGCTTCTTTTTGGCCCAATAACTAGTCATGCAACAATCATATTGCAGGTAAGGACATTGGGTCGAGTCTGGTTCATAACAATATAATTTAAAATTTTGACAAATGTTAAAAGTTGTAACTCTCTAGCTATAATCACTATTGTAGTTACTAAACACATTGAACTTGAAATTATGATAAGGATTAGTAAAACTTAATTAGAGTTTAGAGTATATAATATATACCATCATATCCTTCCAAAGCACAAGGGTTACTTCCATTTTTTGAAGCCTTGAAAATCTCAGCTCTACCTGCTAATTGTCCATAGTTCAAATAACTGCATATATAAATTAAAAACACATAATTAATTTATTATTATTATCAAAAATAATACAATTAAAATCTTAATTGACACCTTTCATATATGTCTTACTTCTAACATCTAGTAAATTAAATACAATCAATTGAGATTGTTGTGTAATCACTCAAAAGATAATTATATAATAACGATGATTTTGGGTTTGTTGCACTTTTCTCTTTAATGAATCCTATTCAACATAAATCTAGGTTAGTTTAGACTTCAAAACAACATAGGTGGAGTCAGACTTTTTAGTTTATTAGTTTTGGACCACAATTCCTTTTGCTTACTTGATTCTGAATGAATTATTTTTACATAATGTTAAATGAATTTGCAAACACAAATATATATTTGAGCCAACATAACCACCACTTGTGACTCCGTCCCTACAAAGCAAGCACTATACATTTTTTTTTGTTTCCCACCTCATGTTCGCCTTTTGCTTACTTGATTCTGAATGAATTATTTTTACATAATATTAAATGAATTTGCAAACACAAATATATATTTGAGCCAACATAACCACCACTTGTGACTCCGTCCCTACAAAGCAAGCACTGTACATTTTTTTTTGTTTCCCACCTCATGTTCGCCTTTTGCTTACTTGATTCAGAATGAATTATTTTTACATAATATTAAATGAATTTGCAAACACAAATATATATTTGAGCCAACATAACCACCACTTGTGACTCCGTCCCTACAAAGCAAGCACTATACTTTTTTTTTTGTTTCCCACCTCATGTTCGCCTTTTGCTTACTTGATTCTGAATGAATTATTTTTACATAATATTAAATGAATTTGCAAACACAAATATATATTTGAGCCAACATAACCACCACTTGTGACTCCCGTCCCTACAAAGCAAGCACTATACATTTTTTTTTGTTTCCCACCTCATGTTTGGTACTCATATTGAGGCCCGACTAATTCTGATTCACCTCGGAAAGTCTCACATTTGTGGGTAGGGGGAGGAGGGTAGGGGTAAAGCGTTTCCTAACAAAGATAACTCTGTATCCAAAGGGACTTAAACCTGAAACCTTAATTAAGGATGGAGCACTTACTACTTCATCACAATCCTTTTTTTGTAAGCAAGCACTCTACAGACTCGTAACTATTACTATGGGTCTATCTCTGCAAAATGAGTATCGAATATCGAGCGAAAAAAATATAAGAGGAGAAAACAAACCTATGTACATAGAGGTTATAATCTTTTGACATAAGATGTTTTTGTTTAACATAAGGTTCCCCATCCACATTTTGAGGAGCATTTGCAAATTGTTCATTTGAGATAGCATATGCCATTTGGACTGAACCACCACCAAGATCAACTGTTGCTGTTGTACTTTTATAATCTTTGCCCAAATTTCCCAATAAATAATTCATTGCAACCTATTAATAAATACCATAAATAAATAAGCGACCACATTCACTGTTTACTTTTCGTGATAGATATACCTAAAATATACATAGATTATATACATATTATATCAATTATTTTTAATTTAAGAAATTACGTGAATGACCATCTAGATTAATTCTTCATACAGAAATAATTATTGAATTTGTTACAACTTACCCACATATAAGAGCCTTCTTGAGTACCATCAAGAATAGTTACCCATTGATCTTTGCTATGGAAAGTGCTTTGGTTCTTGACTAAATCTCTCACCTTTTAAAATTAAAAAATAACAAAAAAAATATTAATTTAATTAATGTAGTAAAGGAGGATTAATTTCTTTTTTTATTATAATTAAAACTATTCTTTTCCAAATCAATAATATACCGCTTGTAGAATTTTTTTCAGCTGCATCTCCTTTTAACATCCTCAGACCTGCTGTTGCCTATATTATTTAAATAATTCACCCAACAAAAAAATATTAAAAAAGCAATCATTTATCATAAACAATTCTAAAAGATAAAGTAAGTATACTAAAATATTAATCAACTTGCATTATTCTATATTATATACTTCTATTATATGGTTTTATCTTTCTCCAGATTATTAATTTCACTTATTATAAATACTTATACAAAAATTATTATCTTGTAGAATTTTTTATGGCTATTCCTTTTAAAATAATAATATTTTAATAAATAAATTTTCTTTTTATGATTTTGATAACTTATATAATAATAAATATTTTTTTGTGTAAAATATTTATACTAACCCCAAGTTCCAAGGGAGTTTCAGAATGTAATTCTAGAGGAACAGCTTCTTCAGCAGCCTCTAGAAGTGGCTCTAGTGAATTGGCTGCTGCCTTGGGATCTTCTGCATATGAACTTAAGCCCGGATTTATCTACGAAATCAAGATAAAATTAATTAAATTTATTATATAAATAAAATTTAAAAGAAGGGCGGGGGAGGGGGGAGGGGGGAGGACTACAAAAATACATAATTGATAGAAGTTACTAGGCTTCGATAAACTCATTTGTCGATTTATTTGTCATAATTTGAACTTTTTTTATAATAATTTTGACTCCATCACTGATCAAATTTGTTAATTATTGTTATTTCTACAGTTAAGTTATATAAGAGAACAATATGAAAGATAAAACATATAAAACTAACGTTAACGCATTTTTCATAATAAGTGGAACTAACTTCATAATAAAGAATCAAAAACCTAGCTATAACAACTTATTAACTATACTAACGGTATAAAAATTATTTATTCAATATATTTAATTTATATTTTTGAAAAATAGTTTATTATATATATATTCAGTTGAATTTCTTACTACAAAAATTCATAATTTTAATAAAAATTACTATGCTTGGTTGAACCAGTATTTAGACATCTCGCTCTCAGTGATCAAGTTCAGGGTGTGAACGAAGTAGGATTCAAGAGTGTCATCATATCTTCTTCGACTAAAAATTACACTATTTATACAGGTTAAGTTATTTTTTTTTTTTTATGTATAATAGATAATGAAACCCCCTTCTCTCCACCCCCGTCCCACTCCCCGCAATCCATACACCCTTGACTCATTCGTCTGTTTACTTTTCACCTCTTTAATAACAATCTTGGCTCCATCATTGATCAAGTCCTCTAATTACCACCATTTCTTGATTTAACTTAATTATATACGCAAAAATATGAAAGATCAAACATATATAACTAACGCACTCTTCGTAATAAGTGGAACTAACTTCATAATAAATAAGAAACACACGTAACAAGTTATACTGATAGTACAAAAATTATTCACATAACATAAGTAATTTAAATTCGAAAATTTATATCTAACTTGTTCAAAACTAACAACACGAACTTACCGCCATGTAAAGCTCCACATTGTTACCAATAGTAAGAAGTTCCAATTTTTCATTAAAACGAAAAACATGAACTCTACTTCCAGTACTTCCAGCATCAAATATTACTGCATAATGTTCTGATTCATGGCTCAATAAATGTCTTCTCAATGGAATTTGGGCATTAACATTATTAAGGGGCAAAACCAAAAATATTGTCAAAATTTTGAAAACAAAATAACTATTTTGGTTCAACATTTTGCCCCTTTTTCTGCAAAAGAAAAATATACACAAGTTACAAATATATAAAATCTAGAATCAACAATAACGATAACATATTTAATGAAATTTCACAAGTGGAGTCTGGAGAAGGTAAATGTGCGCAGACCTTACTACCTCAAAGAGATAGAGAGGTTGTTTTTCGAAGAATAAAATTTAAGAATCAAATTATTTAAAAGGTAATTATTTGTCGATATCTTTATTAATATTAGCTATTGATAATTAATGACAAAGTATATTTAATCTGCTATAACATATTAAATTATATCGATGATACACATATATAATTCTGCAATTTCGCTCTTAGATAAGATGTTTTCAACGAAAGAATCATTGATGAAACATAGTAAGTAATCGATAAAATCAGGTGCATACAAACTGACTCGAAAAATGAGAGAGAGGGGGAGAGAGAAATACCTTTTAATGCTTATGGGGGGTGAAGGTGATGAGGCAAATGATATATTTTGTGTTCTTATATAGGCCCAAATCATATATCATAAAAAAAAACCCCAAAAACAATTACACATGGAACATGTGATAGTATTGTTAGACCGTCTATACCACACATTTTGGGGTGTTATCTTTTTCTGAACTCCATCATTACAGAATACTTGCATTGAGTTGTCCCACCATTACACATGAAACATAAAATAACAATAACATATCCAGTGAAATCCCACGAGTGAGGTCTGGAGAGGATAGAATGTACGCAGACCTTATCACTACCTAATAGAAGTAGAGAGTCGGAGAATTACACATGGAACATGTGATAGCATTATTGTACACAGTTAAATCTAATAATTTGATGTAGCAATTATGAATATTATATTATTTTTATAATATTATTGATTTGTCATTCCAACTATATAACATCAAAACTTTCGTCATTTCATATATATTAAATTAAAGGACACCAACTTGTCAAATTAATTATTGCATTATTGAATTATATGTTTAATATTAAATATTAGGCCACCATCTAAAGACATGATTATTTTTTTGTTTGGTTTTGTTTTCTTTATTCACACACTCAGGTTGAGCATATATACATATATCAACAAATTTGTTTAAAAATCTAACACGTTATTCATGCACTTCTCTTTTTAAATCTTCAAATAATTTAGGGGAAAAAAATAGAAACTATAAAAGACGAAGTTATATATAAGAATGTTGTGTATGACTAATATTTATATTAGGTTAGATCGTCTGTACCACATGTTTTGGAGTGTGATTATATTAGGTTAGATCGTCTATACCACACGTTTTGTGGTGCGATCTTTTCGTGAACTCCACCTACCATTTTTACTCCACCTACTATTTTTACTTTACTCCACCCACCATTTTTACTCTACTGCACCGACAGAAACTATGTACGATTTTGGATGTTGGAAAAGATATTCAATAAAAGCTCAAAAAACTCAAGTTGCCCAATAATACAAGTTTTTTTTTTAAAAAAAAAAAAAAGCAAAGGGCATGACTTTTTTATTGATATGCGAAAATAAAAAATTGGGTAAGAATTTTTATTAATCGAGAAGAAGATATGAGTCATTTTAAATCTCATGATCCTAATACAGTCGCTTGTATACGTATCAACTTATATTCAACTTTTAAATCAATCTTGGATAAAATATTTGCCTATGATCCGTTTGAATTAGTAAATTTTATTAATCTTAACTAAGATGCAAATCAACCTTGGCACGCTTTATGTTTTTTTAATCTTAAAATATTTGGAAAGAAATATTTAAAAAAATCCTAATTGAGAATGTTTTAATTCCTTTTTTTAATTACTAAATTTTATGTGACGTGAATTTATCTTAGTCGGACTTCATAGAAATAATACATTGATAGCTACCTCTTCATAAATAATAAAAATAACATAAAGTTTATTACAAAATTTCAATCCTCCTAATTAATAAATATTCCACTTCTAAAATGTAACTAAGATAGTAGGCTCCAAAGCTCTCTCTAACTCTTTCTACAGAGAAACATAAGGGAATTTGCATGATCCATGACCTGTCAAAAATTGGCAAACCAACAAAAAAGGTTATTAGTTTGTAATAACATGAAAATAATATAAGAAAAATAAACTATAAATTACATACACTCATAGTATGAAAAATTCTATGTTGATGGTGTGTATAAGTCAATGGGATAATTACAATGCACTGTCTTTGGATGACTTAGTTTATAAAATAACCATCAAATGTATATGTTTTGTGTGTTTAAGTATAATATGCATATAATATACGTATCAGCGTATACATTTTGTATATTTTGATCATATTGATAAATAAGTCTGGTCGAACTGTAGATATCGATATGTTATTATGCGTCCCTTAGTGAAATCCTTCTTTAAAAAGGAAAATTGTTTTTTTCTTTTGACTAATTGATTTCAGTTCCTTCACCCGCTCAAGCAAGCTGAAGGTCGACATGTCTGTTTGAGTAGCTTAAGAGTATGTCTGTAATTTTATTATGGCACTTCCGTTTTAACTTATTTATCTTAATTTTAGTGTTTTGTACATTTAAAAATCACATTAAAAAATACGGATAAAGGACTTACTTGGGTCAATAGTGGTTTGAATAGCAAGGCCATAGAAATAACAAATTGCTCCATCTTCCCTAGAGTTGGCCCAATATGAACTAAATGCATAACTTGCATGAGACTCAAGAGAGAGAGGATGATAACATGATTTTCCAGGAGAAAGTTCATCACAAGTGCCATTTTTTTTACATGCATAGTCCAAAGCTTTTGCCAATTCAAATTGATTGACATCATCTTTTGTCACAACACACCACAACTTCCCATGAAATGATCCATTATTTGTTGGTTGTGGTAGACTAGTGAATTCAGTATCTGGGACCTGTCCTGTCAAGTCGATTTGATAAATTGGCATACCATTAGGGTGTAACATACCCCAGTGCCTCTCAGTACCTGAACCCCACTTGAGATTTTCATCGAAGAGAGAAAAGATGAAGGTAGGTATTATTAACCCTGGACGAGCTGGTGTCCCAATAGGAGGTTGTGATATCATTCTACGTACAAGATTTCGATTGTATGTAGCTGCATTGTAGATATTAGCACCAATTTCATCGTAATCGCCTCCATTAGGCCATCCAGTTTCTGATATTGCTAGTTGGATGTTGTAAAACCCTAATTTTTGCATCGCGAATATGACTGAATCAAGCATTTGATCCAAGAGATTTGTGTACACAAAACCACTTATAGGGTCAATATAGGTGTGACCTCCTTTAAATAGTGCAAAATCAAGACTTATTGAAGATGGATTTTGGGACCATGAGATATAAGGGTAGACATCAAGAAAAAAGTATGATTTTGTCCAACTCAAGAACCTCAACAAGGGCATCAACACATTGTTTCTTGATATATCAAACCTAAATTCACCACTTGAAGGTGGAAATGAGGTTTGCAATATGTCCATGGCCAAAGGGGTACCAACTTTTATGTTGTGGATGTTATGATCATCGATCGATTTCTTGATATTTCTCATGGCTGGTGCAAGATCATACCATGAATCTTGATTTTCCTTGTTGCTTAGGACTTCATTTCCTACTAAAATGTATCGAATCATCGTGTTTGGATAGTATGGAAGAACATTATCGCGTACCCATCGATTAGCAGCTGACTGATTTGCAGCCACAATTGAGAGTTGATCATTGGGTACCATGATTGAGACATGAAGATTTGTACCTCCTAATAGTCTAAGTATTTCTGGATTTGCATCATAGAGTTTTACCTTACCAGCTTTCATGCTTTTCAATAGCTCTAATGATTCATATGGAGTTGGCAAATTGTTTGCTAACCTTCCATAATTTACTCCAATTATGTGTGCTTTACATACATCTACACCAAAAAAGCAAAGAAGAAAAATAAGATGCAAAAATGTTTTAATCAATCAATAAATAAATATAAAAATTAGCTATGAAATTCATCGCTAATCAATCAAGTCACCAAAATAGCTCCTCTAGCTAAGAGAATCTTTTGATAATATGTTGTTAATTCATTCTTAAATAGGATTAACAAAGTTTTTTTTATGTTTAGTAATTTATATTGTTTTTTTATAGTTAGTCAAGAAGATTGTAGTGATTGTTTTGTATGATGAAAGTCATTTTCATGAAAAATATTTTCTTGTTTTAGGATGGGTAGTGGAATATGTTGAAGGTTAAGATTATTGGAAAGAGAATGACTTATGTCCTATGGGAGGAAAGTAATTTTTCCTTTCACATTTTCGTAGTAATCAAATATCAAAAAATAATTTTCTTATGAACAATATTTTTTAAAAATGACTTTTATCGTATCGAATACATCCTAAATCAAAATTTAAACTACAAGGACGAATAATACTCATTTAGGCTAGGATGTGTTTGAGAGAATACTTACTTGAGAAAACAAGAAAAGAAAGGAAACCAATAGCAAAAATGACTTCCACCATGATTTTCTCTTTGAACATCTTAACCAAATTAAATACCAAAAAATATCAAGAAATTGGAATGCTTAAGGTGAAGTGAAATCCCAAATCTTGAATGTGTCCTTTGAGGTAAAAATGTAGAGGAATATATAGTTGACCTACCAAAAACATAAATTGTATGTAACAAATTGAGACAAAGATTGTGAGAATTTGAATGGAGAAATTAAATGCAAGAATAAATCATGTATGATTCTTGAATTTTAGAAAAATAAAAGGTGGAAGGCACAAGACTATGGGATGTAAAAGAAGTGTAGGTAAAAATATGTCTTTTGTGTACTTCATGTGATACTTATAAGTTTTATATTACATCTCCTTTAAGAAATTTTAATGTTATTGTTGTCTTATTTGTTCCAAATGAGATATTTGTTATTTCTAGTTGGTGCATCTTTGTTTTATTCCTAAAGTAATTTCATTATGACTTATAAGTTTTATATTACATCTCCATGATTATGGCTTGTGTGGTGTTGTATCATTATAAACTGTATTTTTTACTCTTGTTGCAATCCGGATATCTTATAATTCATATTATAAAAGTTATGCTCCATTTTAGATCTAGATTTTTTTTTTGGTGTATGTGTGTTTGTGCATATGTGTGCACATATAATGTTCACGGGTTCCTAAGTAGAACATTTCTCCTTTTGAACTTATTTTTTTATCATATAAAAGTGATGTTTGAGTGCTCAGAAGAGCTTTAGAGTAAGCAATCAATTACGAGATCGAAGCAATGACAGGAGGTGTGTCAATTTCTTATTCCGCAGTGTTTTGCTTTGTGTATGATTCTAGATATATACAAGTAGACTTTTTGGGTGCTAAGATCCATAGTCGAGAGGAAAACAACCCAAGTAGAGTCATTCGTACGAATGCCCCTATTTTGGATGGTCTTTAATTTTTGGCCCAAAACTTGAACTTTTACACACAAGCCATTTTGACATATTGACTATTGGAGGCCCAATTTGATACTTCAAAAGAGTTTGTCTTATAGTTGGGCTTCAATTTTGGGAGAATATAACATAAAAGGCCCAAATTTATGAGCATATTCATATATTTAGCCTACAACCTTTAAACAAGTAGCTGCTCTTTTAAGTGGTCATTTACACTTTTGTGCTGGTCTTTAATTTTTGGCCCCTCAAGTCAAAAATAAAATAAAATATTTTTGTACTCTCATTTAATGAGTTTTATTCGATATGAATTTAAATTAATTAAGCTAGTGAATACTAATACTATATAGAATTATTCTAGAAAAAAATTCCTCTATATCACTTTCCGTAAATAAATTTATGTGGCGTGAATCTAAATTAGTCAAACTTCACTACTGATATCAGACCTTCAACAAAAGAAAAAAGATAAAGATAATATTTTGTAATAATATGATAGAGTATTGATTAAGACAGCTTCCATTGTTATTATTTATCTAGCCCATGAATCAAGCATTTTCTTGCCATAATCACATTATAGCCTTGCCATTGACAAAGATATTACTTGTACATTAGTATAATAATTAGTGTTTGTAGAGAAATTTTATAAGTAATCATCTTGTTTTGTCATTTCTAGTTGAGGGGATAACTAGTTTACGAGTTCACATAAATTTAATATTTTATTCAAATTATATATATATATTTACATAAACTTTAAAATTTGAATTCGTCTTTTTATATTATTCATTCAACTACCCCATGTGTCATGATTAATGGATGGAGAATTACATGTGGTCTTATGATAAAAACCAAATATAGTCCCTTCCTTTTCATGTACAAATAATTATCTTGCAAATTCAATCAATTGTTTTTCTACTTAATAAGATTTTTATTTCTTCCTAGATCTGGTTGTGGATAGTGAATATATTATTATTGCATTCAGCACAAAAAATGATCTTCCATATTATATAAAATTTATTATTATTATTAATCAATCAATCAACTACATTATAAGGTCAATTTAATTGTACGTGTATATTGTATATAGGGACTTTTGAACTTTTAAAATGGAATATATATATATATATATATATATATATACACACACGCGCTCTCTCTTCTCTTTTTTTATATATATATATATATATATATATATATATATATATATATATATATATATTAGATAATTCGTGATATTCGAGTCAACATGTGTATATTTTAATTAACTTACAGGGTTTTTTTTTCATTTTTTCATCAGCATAAATATTGAATAATTCTACCCAGTAAGATTTATACAATAGAAAATAATTATTTGCTTCATTGATCATTAGACTAGATATTTGATTGTTTTATATATAAAGATTAAATCGTTCTTGATAAAAATATTTTACATATAAAACTCTCTGTCACATATCTTAATTAATTAAATTTAAAATAAATATTAAGATGCCCTTGTTGCGGCAACGTCACATGTTCAAGAATGTTAAAACAGGTAATATGTTAGGTAATGTTTGGCAAGAAAAATTGTTTGTTTTCAAGAAACTTTTAGGGTCCCACTTACCACTACAAATAATATTCATATCTTAGTTTAGTACCAATGGTAGATAGAATATGAGAATGACTTTCATAGAGATATCAAAACTAAGATTTACTTTATTATTATTTCATATTAGATTGATATGAAATGTATTAAATAGCAACTTACCATGTGTAGGTTACTAAGTAAAGTGTTCTAGTTGAGTTTTAGTCATTACATTATTATATGATGTTTAGTATACTTAATCTTCAATTTTGTCAAATATATATTATTTTAAGGATAGAGACGATTAATCTAGGCTACAATCATGTAATATTATAAATAAAATATGAGAAGAATAGTATGTATGTAGTTTTATTTTTATCAAAAAGAGGTAGATAATGAGTAGCTATGAAATTATCATAGGCAAAAGGTGGTATGATGTACACTCTTCGCCAAAAAAGTATGTGATGTAGTGAGGCTAAATGTTAGCTTATATAGAGACTATAATTGATTTTGCACATTCTTTGCCAAATTTCAACTCATCGAGACCTATCTTTGCCGAGAGTTGAACTCTTTTCTTCAAGATTTTCGTCCACTTCATTGACTGTAACAGTCAGATCATATACTCGATGGTTATTTGTAATTATCTAGGCTACAATGATGTAATTCTATAAATAAAATATGAAAAAATAGCATGTATGTAGCTTTATTCCTATCGAGAGGAGATAGATAATGTGTAGCTGCGGAGTTGTCATAGGCGAAGCGTGGTACGATCTACACCTCTTCGCCGAAAAGTATGTGATGTAGAGAGGCTAAATGTTAGTTATATTGAGTGTATATTTATTTTTGCACATTTTTTATCAAATTTCTAACTTCATCACTAATTTTACTCATCGAGACCTATCTTTACCTGGATTTGAACTCTTTTCTTCAAGATTTTCGCCCACTTTACTGATTGTCACGTCATATACTCGATGTTTATCTATAATTTTCTAAATAACATGATAATATAATTTTTTGTACGATTTTATTATAATTTCCTTTTAAATAATTTGATAATATAAATATTATTTTACATCATCAATTATATAAAATCTAAGACTCCATATTTTTCCTTTTTGCCTACCAAAAAGGGGGATGTGGGGACTAGAGAGGAAAATGAGGTGAGGAAGAGAAACTTCTCCTAGTTTTGATAGAGACATACAATAACATCAATTAATGAAAAATTGTCAAAAGAAGAGACCAAATAAAATTTAAAAATTAGAACAAAATTTAGTTGCTAACCACTAGCCATTATCCTTGCTCTATCTAGAAAAACACCATTACTTTCCATTACATCAGGAATTTGACCAAAATCCTATGTCATTGTCTTGGAAAAAAATGGATTTATTTTCCTATGCTTACACACAAAACCATTAATTCATACGGCATCAAAGAATGTGGTACAATAGATAAGATTACTCATGTGATACAATGATGAGATTACTCTTTTTTATGAAATTTCTCGCCTCTCGATTTCAAACCTTAAGTATGAAAATTTTTTTGTGGAAGCGCTTCGTCTAAATGGGGATCTGCATAAGTCGAATTTCAATACAGATACTGAATAGATGAAGTCGATCCTCTATTAATTGGATGTCTCGATTTTAAACTTAAGGTATAAAAGAAAAACCTTAGTAGAAAGCGCTACATCTAAATGAGGATCTGAATAAGTCAAATTTTAATACAGATATTTAACGCCGAATTGATTAAAAAAAATTGACAAAAAGTCCCAATTACATGTGCACCACTACACCGGCCAAATAAAAAGGAAAAGAAAGTCTTGTTCAATTCAATAGACACCCTTTTATACAAAATATTCTTGATCACCCCATGTGAAATTCAACTCTAATAATTTAGTCACCCAAAATAAAATAAAAATTGATAGAAAAAAAAAAAGAATGACATGTAGTAGACATGTTAGATCCAGCAAAAATGTTTAAGCAAATATGTCTAAAAGTCACAATAATGTTTTTATTTCACAAAGTTTAGATCTTCCTTGAAACTATTTTGCATCTATTTTTGTTCTCACTAATAGAAAGTTACTTTTTCTCTTGCACCAAGGATATGGTCTAGCTATCATGAAGCAAGTGAAACAATAATCACAAAAAATCAAGATTCAAATAACCAAGTAAATAACTGAAAATCATATAAACTAGTTTTCAATAACAATCTTTCTACCTCTATGAGATTAAGATAAGGTTTACGTGTACTCCACCTTCTCAAGATAACCTCAAACAACAACAAAAAAAAGACACTCAGTGGAATCTCATAAGTGGGGTTTAAGGAGGGTAAAATGTACCCAAACCTTACCACTACCCCATAGAGATAGAAATGTTAAATCTGAAAGATCCTCGTCTCAAAAATATCAAACCCCATAAGCCCCACTTTCCAAGATAACCTTAGTTATGAAATTTCACTGAGTGTGTAGTTGTTTGTATACATACACAAACTTAATACAAACACCATCATCATTAAAAGAAAAATACTAATGAATCAGCCTCAGATTGTGTAGGACCAAACTCCATAACAAACAACATAATTTCACTGGTGGGATCTAAGGAAGGTAAAATGTACGTAGACCTTATCATTACCTCATATAGATAGAAAGACTGTTTTCGAAAAACCCTTGTCTCAAAAATATCATCCCAAAAACAGAACATACTAAATATGAGACAACGACTAGAGTGGAGCGGAGAAATGATGAATAGGAAGAGTATATTTTGGCATGTCTAAACAAGAACTCAAATCTATTTACATCAAACTATGTAAGATAAAAGAATTTAATACAATTTCACTTCTAACAAAACCACATGAAAGAACTCTACTATCCAGCTTGGCCACTCAGGTCTAATTGTCTATCACCAAAAAAAGTAATGTAAAGACAAAGTAAAACGCGTTGTTAAGAAGAAACAATGAATTGTGGGCCTTTTCTTGATCTGTATAACCCCCAAATTATGCACCATTGTCTGTTTTCTTTGGAGGAAGATTCTTGGTTTTTTCCTTTTCTGTCATCTGCAGTCTGTTGAATTAAAACTATCTGCGAATCCAGAAGGTTTCGAGGGTATGCTTGACTGTGTTTGACTGAAGGAGATGTCATCAAACATTCTTGAAGTTCCTTCATCAGCTTGCCATCTTTGAAGGATTTGAGGAAGGCTCATATGGAGGTCGATGCCACTGTCTTCGTCTTCATTTCTTGTAGGCTTCCACACCTCTACGAGGGGTGCAAGGACATTGACGGCATGCCCCATGTCAGGGCGCTGGAATGGCTCTCGTGCAGTGCAATGGCCTGCTAACTCGGCGACCTTACATATGCTCTCGTATGTTTCCTCGTCAGGATCAAGAGTCGGGTCAATAGCCTTTCGGAGGTTGTCTTTGTTGACAAGGACCCTACGAAGCCAGGCGACCAAATGGGACCTCTCATCTGGCAAGGTCTCATCTAATGCTTTTCTACCAGTGATGATCTCCATTAGAACAACTCCAAATGCATACACATCTACTTTGGTCGTGACTCGTCCAGTAGCTGTAACAAAGAGGAGCGGTCACGCTTAATCCAAGTTATGTACTGATCACAGACAACCTAGCTAAGACATGCAAAAAAAAGGCCAGACCGAGACTTCTATAGGAAACTAAACATGTTACGAGCAGAATACTATTGTTAGACAATGCTAAATCTAGAGATGTTGAACTAACATCTAGAAGAAGACTGATATTCTGCCAGCTGAATTCCTATTTAGATACAATGGGAGACACGCAGTATGACTCTACCAACATCAACACTCGAGCAAATTAATTAAATGACTTAAGTTTCAATTTGAATATCGGATGATTGGGCTTCTAGATTGCCACCTTATGTTTGTCGTTCAAATTGTGATCTTTTTCGCTAAACATTAGTTAATTTACTGGACAGTATTTGTGGTATCAATCCACGAATCAGAATGAAATTAACAAACCAGCATTTGAACATGGAAATGGACTTCCAATAAAGCTAACACACCATATCTAAATAGAACATTAAAGCTAATGACGGGATATTGTTTTTAGTTTAAAGAGACTAATATCAGCAGAGGAAGTACAGACATACCAGCGTATTCAGGCGCCAGATAGCCAAAAGTTCCAGCCAACCGTGTCTCGACAGAATATTTCCCATCGGGAGCATTCTTGACCAATCCAAAATCTGCAACCTTGGCTCTCATGTCATCCCCAAGAAGTATGTTAGACGGCTTCAAATCCCTATGTATAAAACTTGTCTGTGCCAAGCTATGGAGATACTCGACCCCCCTTGCAACATCTAATGCTATTGTTACCCTTTGCTTCCAGGTCAAAACTGGGTAGCCATGTTCTTGCCATTCAAACAAATGCTGACTTAAAGTTCCCTGTGGCATGTATTCATACACCAAAAGTCTCTCATTTCCGTTAATACAGGAACCAAGAAGAGCGACCAGATGCCTATGCCTAACTTTCGTAAGGACCGTGATTTCAGCTTGGAACTCATTCATTCCTTTAGTACCCATCGCCCCAGATTCCATCCTTTTCACAGCAATCTTAGTCCCATCATGTAATTCACCCTTATAAACGACACCAAATCCTCCTCTGCCCAAGACATTTTCTTCACTGAAATTGTTTGTCACTTGTCGAAGCACCTGAATGGAAATGGCAACATTTCCACCTTCGAATATTGGCATCTCACTATGATCACCACTGCTCTGGCTCTGTAATTCACTAGGGACTCCTGCATATCCATTACCAATCACTAGACCAGGCTTAACAATATCATTGCTTCTTTCTGGAAACTCAACCCTCCCGAATCTCTTATGCTGTCTCTTTTTGTAACAGTTGTAAGACACAAACAACACAACTAGGATAAATATAACAACAGATATAACCACACCAGCAATCGTTCCAGCTGAAACTGAGGATCTCTTCGAACCACCAGATGAATTTCCACCATCACCACCCGAGCTCGATCTAGACCCCGGTGATCCACCACTACCCCCTCCATCACTGATATTCTTTCCAAGAAACACGTTACCATCACGATTAAGCTTCACATTTGGTCGAAACGCGGGTACAGGACCAGATAAATTGTTATTAGAAACATCAAGAGTTTGAAGCGTAGGCAAAGCTGCCAAGCTTTCCGGTATAGATCCAGTAAGATTGTTATCATTCAACAACAAAGTCCTCAAACTAGTCAAATTACCAAAAGCAGGAGATATAAAACCCGATAAACGTTGCTTACCAAGCGTTATAACATCCACATTCTTTTTCGATCCATCACAACTTACATGTGACCATCCATTACAAGCATCATTTCCTTTCCAAGAATCAGCCAAAACCCCCGGATATCCAAAACCACCCGCCACAGCTAAAAGCGTCATCACCTGTGGATTACACGGTCCAGGAGTATCCAAACAAAAACTATTAGTAGTCCCAAGTTCCACATTAACCCCTTTCTTAAACTGTGGCATTGGACCTTGCAACTTATTGTTTTGCAAAGAAATATTCAACAAGCTAGGAAGATTCATCACTGAATCTGGTATAACACCAGTAAAATCATTATCCCTTAGCTGCAAATCAAAGAGATTTTCGCATTTCGACAAATCAGGAATTGGACCAGTGAAAGAATTAGCATGTAACCAAACTTGTGACAACTGAGACATACTTGAAATCACATCAATGGTCCCTGATAACCCTTTAACCTGATTATTCAGCCATAAATTCCTTATCTCAGAACCCCCAAAACTACCAGGCAAAGAACCAGTAAAATTATTATAAGACAATCTCAAATCTTGAAGATTTGGTAAACGACCAAGAAAATCAGGAATAACACCAAACAAACTAGCATTACTAGCATAAACATTAACTAAATTGTTACTATCAATCAAATAATTAGGAATTTGCCATGCACTAAGCTTCCCATTCTCACTAATACTAAAATTCTGCAAACTAGTAAGCCCCAAAAGGAAATCTTGAGGAACAGATGTAAATCCATTGTTATCCAAGTAAATCTCAGCTAAATTTGACATGTTTGCAAAAGAAGGGAGAGCCCCAGAAAGGGAATTCTTCTGAACTGATAAAGTTTTCAGATTTGAAAGCTGGTTAAGTTCAGAAGGCAAAAATCCAGAAAGACCTTGAGAATCAAGATTGATGGAAACAACAGCTTTACTTGATTTATCACAAGTTACTTTACTCCAATCACAGTAAGATTTTGAAGCATCCCAACCAGATGGTGGATTAGACAGAGCTGACAGAAACTTTGACATAACGGCGGCATCATCTGAAAATGTGAGTGAAATGAAGGTGAAAAACAAGAGAAGAAGAAAACTGAGCTTGTGGGGCGCCATTAATGGAGGTTTTAGAGATCTGTGAACAATCAAGAATGGAGATTTTTAAAATAAAAAACCTTTTTTTTTGGTATTTTTCTTCAAAATTTTGGATTTATGAGTATATCAGTGAGCTAAAGATTTCATTTTTTTTTTGGAGAAATGGAATTCATTTTTCATATGGAAGAGAGGATTTATGCTAAAATAGTAAAACGAGTGACAGCTTTGGATGAACTGTATATCTTTGTCAACAACTGGTTGCTTTCTTTCCTCTTTTATTCTACTTTTTTTCTTCAAATGTTTAACCTTTTTTTACAAAATAAAATAAAATAAAATGTTGTTTTTTTTAAAATATGAAATATAATACTTAACAACGTACCAATGTAATTTCACCCGAGACTTTATAAAATGTAAGCAAACTTTATTATTAGAGGTTGAAAGGTAATTTTTGTTAGATCTTGAGCTCAAGAAAAAATAACTCAAAGTAATTAAAATGAAAGTAGATATAGCAAAATACTATAGACAATTTGATAAATTATCTTAAACAATAGTCATAAGAAAATATAACGATAATGGAAGTAGGTGTAGCAAAATTAAATCCAGCTCGTTGAAGTTTGGACGGGTTACTAACATGCCCATTTATTAGCTCAACCATTTAAAATTGTGTTGATATGCAACCTGAATTGACTCAAGAGAGATCTTGTCAAAATATTTTTAAAATAATTTTTTTTAATTTGATATGTTTTATATAGCCAGAATAAAGAAAAATATAATTTAATTACGTACTACAATATTAAAAAAGAATAAATAAAATAAGTAAAACGTAGTAAAAGTTGGATTGGATTGGGTCTTGACTCGCTCTATAACTTGTTACTTAACCTGTTTAAACGCAACTCATTTTAATCAAGTCGAATTTGGATTGGGTTGGGTCTTGATCCGTTTATTATCTTAACCCATTATGACCCACTTAAATTTTACCCAACTCGCTTAATTATCACCCCTAAATGAAAGTGTTAATTAGTACAAATAATAATCAAACTCAAAAGAGAAGAAGCTACGAAGTAATACAATTACTAGTAAAGAAGAATAAGCGTGATTTGCTCAACTATCTAACTAACCTCATACTCTCATCTATGTTTGACTGTCCTCTATAATCTCTTGTCTAAGATCATTTTTTGGTTATAAGTTGAATTGATGTCATGTTCTGTCTAATCAACTCTCGTCAATACTTATTTAACTTACCTCTATCCCTCTTAAAATCGTCAGTATCCAACCTCTCGTACCACTGCACCAGGGCATCCATGTGTCTCTTCTGATGCGTATGTCCAAATCATCTCAATCTTATTTTTTGAATCTTATCTTATATTGAGGTCACTCCTATATTGTCCGAAATATCTCCGTTCCTGATCTTTTCCCTTTCAATATGTTCACATGTCCATCTTAACATTCTCCTCTCCACAATATTTATCTTCTCAAATAAGAGTTTTATTATATGAAATATCTTGATTATATTGCTATATGATACATATTTTTAAATTATTTACTCAAACATCTTTTGTAAACCATTTTTGTAATTGTCGTTGACTTTAATGTAGTTTTAATAAAAATTATTAAGGGAACAACAATAACATATCTAGTGAAAATTTATATGTGGGATCTGGAGAGGATAAAATATATGCAGACCTTATCACTATCTCATAAAGATAGAGAAACTGTTTCCGAAAAATAAAAGGAAAGGTAATTCCAAATCGTATTAAAGAGTGAGAAATTTGGATCTTTTCTAGATGAATATCTTGACTGTGGAATTCACATAGTCTATGAATAATTCTTTTTCTTTTTAATGAAAAATAGGAATAATTCCTAGATGTAATTGAGATTAAAACTAAAATATCGTGTATATATTCATTTAGTTATTTGGTTCGAGATAAAAGAATTCGAAAATTAGATTTTGGCTCAAAAATTACTTTTTTCTAAATTTTGTGATATTAGCTATTTTTAAAAAAATTTATGGCCAAATAAATTTTGACAATTTTTTTTTTTCTTTTCAAAAACTTGCAATATTTATGGCAAATGAGCCATAACAATTAGGTAAGTGAGTCCAAAAAATGGAAGATATACACTATAATATTTTTTGTTTTTCAAAATTTCCTTTTAAAGTTAGAATCCAAATTCAAAAATCGAGATGTTTCAATTTTTATCGTTTCAATTTTATCATTTAAAATAATGATTAATCTACCATTCTATAATAAGAAAATCATTGGAATTTTAAATCTCTTATTGAATATTTTCATACTAAAATTGAATTGAAAAATAATTAAAACACTACACACGATATCACTCACTTAAAAAATAATTTGACCTAAATTTAAGTGTAATTTTTTAAGTTGTATATTGTATTTATTACTTTCATATACCTATCTTTGAGACTAGTTAATGTGGTAAGTAGTGAACACTCTAAATCAACATTCTTAAAATATGCTTTAATAATTCAATAACCCTATTATTATTATTATTATTATTATTATTATTATTATTATTATTATTATTATTATTATTATTATATAATAATAATAATAATAATAATAATAACAACAACAATAATAACTAGTGTTTGGTAATTGAAGAAACCTAAAGAATTTAAATATTTTAGATGCTTAATAAATAAATAATATATTATCTTATTTGAATATTCGTATTCCCAACTATAAGAATACAAATTAAAGAGGAAGGACTATCACTTTTTGCTTGTGTGTGGAAGCTAAAGAAAGGAAGCAAAAAAGAATAAAACAAATAGTTTTGTCTCTTTTATAAAAAAAAAAAAAGTTTGCCAAAAGAAAATAAATAAACGAAATTAAAGGAAAAAAGATATTTACTAGCCTTGATATTCAAGAAAAATGAAGGAAATTAAAGAAAATAATTGCGTTAAGAAAGTGAATATTTTAAATTCTTTGTTCTATTGAACCTATAGACACGTTTTGCATCATAAACTTTATACTACATAAAATAATTAGAAAATCTAACAGTTTTACGCAAGATTTGTCCGCCGAGAATAACTCATGACCTAAAATCATATCAAAAATATTTCCATAATGCTAATATATTATGTATGTATATACTAAAATAACTTGATAACAATTAAAAATTATATTCAATTTGAAGCGATCTCAATTGACCCGTCTTTGATTTGCCTTATTTTTCAAGCTTATAAATATCTAGGTTGTAAAATAATAGAATGTTTGTTTAATTTGGATTAACCATTGATTGAGAAATTATTGACAAAGTATCACGCTTCATACTTTCGTCACGTTACCGTGTTGTATTAATAATAATAATTAAAAGAATTAAGATCAATTGGCATAACTTATGTTTAAAAGCTCGGAATCAGAATTTGAACTTTATATTTTGAAAAATAAATTAATAATAGGTGCTCTCTTTATTTTATATTACATGATTTCAGTAACAGAACCAAGATATTCTTTAAGAAGTAGACGCATGAATTAACTAAAGGGGGTTCAACATTTATTATATATATAAAAATTTAGTTTTAGTATAATTTTTTGCCTAAGGGGATTCGGATGAAGCCCCTTGTATATATCTTGCCACTACGTGGTTCCTATATCAAAATTATATGTTTCATTTTACTTGTCCAATTTAGAAATCAAGAGAGTTTTATTACATTTTTGTCATTTTATCCTTTGTATTAAACAACTACATAAAATAGTATAATCAAATTTATAGTTCTAAAGTATCGATGATAATTTAATAAAATACACCATAACAATTTTTTTTTTTAAAGATTGTGCCAAGTTAACATGGGTCAAATATTATGAAACGTAGAAAATATATACTAAAAATAGATACAAAATATGAACCAAAGTCTTTATAACCGCGTTGTAATATTGAATAATAATGTTTATTTTTCCAAACAATATATTATGCTAAATAATTTAACGTGTGATGTTTATACTCTGCAAGTCAATTTGAAAATGATATTGCTCCGTGAATTAAGGGGTTGATTGTTTTTACTATTATTATTATATTTTCATATTTTAGTTTTTTAATACCACAAGAGTTTCCATTTGGAAGTTTTCCACACTCTTGCATTGCGTCTTTGACTAATCTGAATTTACATTACATATGGTTGGCAAAAACTTTTCTCTCCATTTCAATTTATGTAGTTTTTAATATCATAAATTATCAGCTATTGTAATTTATAATACTTTTTACGTAATATTCAAATATATAAATTTCATTTTAAAGAACTTGAAGATTTCACGTCCGAATCTTTCAACCAGGGCCACTTATATTGCAAAACTTTCAGAGACAAGATGCAGTGTCTCTCAGTGAGAAGAGATACAACTGTTAATTAAACCGTCTGAATCTTGAAATTCAAACTATGTCACATAAATTGAGATACGAGGAATAATTAGATGGTGAGAGATAGAATATTAGTATTTGTTGGCTTAGGAAGGTTGTATATTTATTTGGGCCAAAATTGACACTCTTGCTTTGGACTTTGATTGACAAGGACATAGAACTTGTGAATGAAGCCCAATTAGACATTTTTCCATCAAACAAGACCCAAAAACCCCAAACTATTTTTGTTCCTTTTTATATGAAAATGTGTGTTGATTCATTTTAGTTGATGAATTAACCTAAAGAGTCATCCACCCAATGTTTAAATTAAAAATAGCCGACATATATATATAATTTTTGATGAATTAATCCATGTATATCGATTAAAAAAGTAAACATTAAATGATACATACACAACTAAGCCCTTGGGTTTCGAGTCCAACCATTGATGATAATTTTTTTTTTTTTGAATTTATTGAATAGTTCACATCCAAAAGACTTAGTCTTTAGGGTCATTTCAAAATTTCAAAACATTAAAAATTAAATTTATCAAAATTTAATTTTAAATTCTGTCTCTGCATGTGAAAAAGAATGAATAAGAGTGCAAGTGAATGAAGCTGATCTTATATTAAACAAGAATGAATTAATAATATAACGTGTGTGCATAGAATTTAAATGGTCTTGAGGGAAGACGACTATGAAATTAGGATTAAAATTATTCTATCAAGGAGTAACTATTATGCATAATGAAAATGTGTTAATGATAAAATAAGTTAAACAACGAATAGTTATTTTTTTTATAATTACTTTAACTGAATGACCATTTAGCGTAACTACAACAAAATTTGTCAATTTTTAACAAGAGTGCAATAATTAAGTTCATAACTTGTCATTTATGACACATAATGGTCCCTTTGTACTCTCCAAGTAATGGTAGTTCCACTCCCCATTCCACATACAAATGTGCCACCCTCCACCACCCACCCAAAAATATGTAAATGTGTTATATATATTTCTTGAAAAAATCAAGAATCCACCACAAAACAAAACCAATTAAAAAAAGATACAAGTATATACAAAATCAAGAAAAAAAATGGTGAAGGCTCATATTATTTTAACAACATTTCCAGCACAAGGTCATATTAATCCAGCATTACAATTTGCCAAAAATCTTGTCAAAATAGGCATACAAGTGACATTTTCTACAAGTATTTATGCCCAAAAACTTATGGATGAAAAAAAATCCATTGATAATTTTCCAAAGGGGTTGATGAATTTTGTTCCATTTTCTGATGGATTTGATGATGGATTTGATCATTCAAAAGATCCTGTATTTTACATGTCACAACTTAGAAAATGTGGAAGTGAAACTGTGAAAAATATTATCATGAATTGTTCTGAAAATGGAAGTCCTATAACTTGCTTACTTTACTCTATTTTCCTTCCTTGGGCAGCAGAGGTATGAGTTAACTAATTTTTCTTCTTTGATTATTAATCGTGTGTCTAGACAGTTTGCACACATCTCGACTAATTTCACAAGTTCTTGTTATCTCCCACCAACACATTCTTGATTATTTGAGTATAGGGATGATAGTATTTGTACTCTCTCAGTTATTAGTAAATTTTGATCATTATGGTATCGGAGATTAACGAAGTATATTGAACCTTCTATTAATTGAAGTGGTGCACTTATGTGCTAGGCAATTTACACACATTTCGACTAGTTTCACGGTCTATCATCCATCATTACATTTTTGATTATTTGATTATAGGGATTATAGTACTTTTAATCTCTCAATTATTAATAAATTTTGATTTTGATCTTTATAATATCGAAGTTTAACTAAGTATTGAACCTTCGAATAATTGAAGTGGTGCACTTATGATATCAGAGTTTGACTAAGTATATATTGAACCTTCGATTAATTGAAGTGGTGCACTTTTGATCCTTTTGCTTGTGACTCCTTGATTGCTATACTATTTAATTACTCAAGCTATAGTTAAATTTGTAGTATTACCAAATCTTTGAGGGTAATATACTTTTAAAAATAGTTTAAATGTAACATTTTTCCTACATAAAGGAACAAAAAAGACATTTTTATAGCATGCTTAAACAAAAATATAATCACAAGAACTAAAATCAGAATCTACGTATCGGGGCCTAAAGTATTGTTATCCCTTAATTGTATTATGTCTCAACTCTTGGCACATCCTCCTATATGTGGGCTTGATTCTAACTTGTTTCATTTTCATGGACCAAAATACATCAAAAATCAATATATTATGTACCATGTTCGATTATTTTAATTATATCATGTCTCAACAGGTTGCACGAGAAGTCAACATCCCTTCATCTCTTCTTTGGAGTCAACCAGCTACAATCTTGGACATATATTATTTCAACTTTCATGGATATGAAGAACAAATGTCTAATGAGTCAAATGATCCAAATTGGTCCATTCAACTTCCTGGCCTTCCACAATTAAAAACCAAAGATCTTCCTTCATTTTTACTTCCATCAAGTGCAAAAGGAAGCCTTAAAGTTGCACTTCCCCCTTTCAAAGAACTAATAGACACATTAGATTATGAAATTAATCCTAAAATTCTTGTGAATACATTTGATGAATTGGAGCCTAATGCACTAAAAGCAATTGAAAGTTACAAATTTTATGGAATTGGACCATTAATTCCTAGTGCGTTTTTAGATGGAAATGACCCTTTGGATTCTTGTTTTGGTGCTGATCTTTTTGAGAAGTCAAATGACTATATGGAATGGTTAAACACAAAGCCAAATTCATCTGTTGTTTATGTATCATTTGGGAGTCTAATGAATCCATCAATAAGTCAAATGGAGGAGATATCAAAAGGGTTGATAGATATAGGGAGACCATTTTTGTGGATAATAAAAGAAGACGAAAAAAACAAAGAAGATGAGAAAAAGAAATTTGGTTGTATTGAAGAGTCGGAAAAAATAGGGAAAATTGTACCATGGTGTTCACAACTCGAAGTTTTGAGACATCCGTCTTTGGGGTGTTTTGTTTCACACTGTGGATGGAATTCAGCTCTAGAGAGCTTAGCTTGTGGAGTGCCTGTCGTGGCGTTTCCTCAATGGACGGATCAAATGACAAATGCTAAGCAAATTGAAGATGTGTGGAAGAGTGGAGTTAGAGTGAATGTGAATGAAGATGGTATTGTTGAGAGTGAAGAAGTGAAAAGGTGCATTGAATTGGTAATGGATGGAGGGGAAAAAGGGGAAGAAATGAGAAAAAATGCTAAGAAATGGAAAGAATTGGCTACAGAAGCTGTGAAAGAAGGTGGATCTTCATACAAGAATTTAAAGGCTTTTATTGATGAAGTTGCCAAAGGTTATTGATATGTATGAGGTGTTTTGCTTAGTATTTGTTAAGAATAAAATGAAGATAGCTTTTATGTTGCTTGGGCTTTTGAAAAACGTTGTTAGATTCTTCAGAAATAGTGTATTTTTGAAGGATTCGACATTTGAAAAGTTCAAGCAAACATATGATTGTTTAGTGGTGTTGTTATTTCTATCTTAGTTTGTGCCTTCAAGTTTCCTAGTTTGTACAATCTATTTGAATGCCACATTTACTAGTGAAGTGCTATCTTAACTATTTGGTATTCGGAATTCATTAATATGATAAATTCATATTTGTGCCACGTAAGATAGCTCTGAAGAGATTCTATCCATTTCATCAAATCCCTCGATATTCATGGACTTGTTATCTAAATTTCCTTCACTCGGACATTAAATTTTGATAACTATTCTTTCATAAGAAGAAGGTCAGTTACTATTGCTCAACCTCACCAAAAATATTGTTGTACCCATGTTGAATTCTTGAAAAAAAGCACTTCTTTTGGAATATCTGTAAGGGTGGCAAAATTAAGCCCAACCCGCCCAATTCCACCCAACCCGTTGAAGTTTGAGCCCTATCCGACCTGGCAAAATTATTAGCTCAACCCATCTCAACCCAATCCATTTCAACCCAATTAAAATTGGGTTGATATGCAATCCAAATTAATTCGAGAGAGATCTTATTAAAATACGTTTTTTCTTTTCAATTTGATATGTTTTATATAGTCATAATAAAGAAAAATATAATTTAATTAAGTACTAAAATATTGAAAAAAACAAATAAAATGAGTACATCATTCATTATCTTCTACTATCTCTAAGAATTAACAGACATAAAAATCCACATATTCACGTCGAAAAAAAATGGAAACTTTGAATGATGATTGCCACGTTCTTCTTGTTTCATTTCCAGGACAAGGAAACATCAATCCATGTATTCAATTTTCCAAGAATTTGATCAAACCAGGTATAAAGGTCACATTCTCTACAAGCCAAACAGCTTTTAATAGAATCTCAAATCGTCCAACCATACAAGGATTAACATTTGCTCCTTTCTCTGATGGTTTTGATGGTAACTTCCATGAACAATTTCCATGAGTTGAATGCTTCATTGAGGACTCATGGAACTGAATTTGTAAGGGATTTAGTCGAAGACAGGGCTGCGTATAATCTTCACGACGTTAACTGCTTGGATCGGTTTGTTGGCCAAGAGCATAAACGTTCCATCGACGTTTTTTGGATTCAACCAGCCACAGTCTTGGATATTTACTACTATTTTTTCAATGGTTATGAGGATTCTTTCAAGATTTGAGTTTATAGATATACTTTAGTCAATACATCTCTAAAATAATTTGGTTAGATTTCAAGATGATCTAAAACTTCAAAGATCAAACACTTTTAAGGACACTACATGTCATTTCATGAGTTTATAGTGTATTGGAGCGAATTGCACCAAAATGTTTGCAACTTTATTTTATCAATTTTAATTTGTTTGTCTGATTTTAATTTAGCATATAATTTTAAAAATTAAAAAGACTTGTTAAATTTTATGTCATGACTCAAAAATAGATGTGATGACACTTGTTCAATCCTATCAGAATAAGCAATTTAAATCCAACGAAAAACACAAATAACGTGTGGAAGTAACTAAATAGAGTAAATAACTAAAAATGAAATCTTCATAAGCTTAAATACCACCCAATGATTGATTGTCACGTGCACAAGCAACTATTAATATAGTAAATCAAAGAAGTACAAGTTTGGATTGTCTTTTTTCTCGAATACAACAAAGCGTAAGTAAAATAGGAACAAAATAGTCTATTAGATGACAACAACTACCTCTTTAAATATCCTGAAAAACCTAGGATGATCAAGAAAAGTACTACTCATTGTTCAAGCTCAGAACCTACACAAATGTAGAAGTAGGGTGAATATCCAAAACAACATGGTACCCAACAAGTCAACTAACAAAACAAAACAAGTCTAATAGAATACATAAACTCCTTTCATCCCAACCAAATCTCCACAACTACAACTTGCACAAAGAATCAGCTCAGCCTAGCAATACTTAATACACAATACAAATAGTTTTCACAAATTCGCAGTTCAAAATCACAAGCCACAACTCACAAGTGATAACACAGTCAATCACAGAAATAACAACATGCCACACAAGGATATACAAGAATGATATGCAATGCTTATGCAATAATTGCCGGTAAAACCTCGACATCATAACATCACTGACAAGGACTTCAACAGCACAACATCGCCGGTAGTAACCTCAACATCACATCATCGCCGACAACAACTTCACAATATCATAGACAAAAAACTCAACATCACAATATTGCCGGCAAGGACCTCAGTATCACATCTTGACCGATAAAAACCTCTGCCCCAATTTCCATTATCTCACTCATATCAATATTCAGAACCAATATAAATATGCATGACATAGAATGAATGAGCATGAGATGAAGTTCACAAACAAATCCCCACATAATCACCAATCACAACAACATATAATAATAATATAGAATTCACATTACTTAAGTTATCCTGTGTTGTCATTATCCACCTTATATTTATCACTTATATCGTATTTACATACTATCATTTGCTTTTCATTTTTAGTCATTTTTTATTTTTTTTTCTTTTCCTTTTTTTTATATCTAGTATGTTCTGCTTATGGAGTTTCATTTTTGAGACGAGGATTTTTCGAAAGCAACCTCTCTATCTCTATGAGGCAGTGATAAAGTGTGCGTACATTCTTCCCTCCCTAACCCCACTTTGTGGGATTCCACTAAGTATGATGTTGTTAGTGTTGCTTCAATATAAATCAAAAATCAAATCAATAAGGATCAAAAATTGATAAACTGAAAATCAATAAAACAATACTCCTATCTTATTGATAAGTTATTAGTTTAGTATATTTAAAAATTAAAAATCGATAAATCAAATCAAACCGACCAATGTGTACCCCTACCTTATTCTATTTGCTTTGGTGGTATCATTTTGACCAGTGAGTGTATGAAAAGAATTATTACTTCTCATTCTGCTTGTAGTTCAAAGATTTTTACTTTTGGTACAAATCATTTGGCTCTACTTTGGCAAGTTTCTTATGACCTTTGTTGATAAGCCTAATAACTTTCACTAATAGATGGAATTTGAATAGAAATCAAAAATTGTTTAGCATGTACCAAAGAGATTTTCATAAATAGGGCAAATTTAAATTAGTCGAACTCAAAATAAACAAAAAGCACTCTCCTTTGTAGTTTGTTGATTTGCATCTATTTTATCGGGTGATTTACCATAATAGCCTTGAAAGTGGACTAGTTTTAAACTTTAAGTTTAATAAGTAGCTTTTAACTTTTAATGACGAGCAATAAATCGGGGAAAGAAGTGCAAATGACCCAAAAGGTGATCCCACATTTGGAATTGGAAAAATAAAGTTTAGTACCTTTTAAATCAAACTATTTATATTCACATATTTCTTTATATTTTGTATTTTTATACTATTAAAATTTTGACCCTCTAAAATTCGCGCTATAACGTCATGCTGATGTCAGCACCTGTTTGTATGATATACCAATAGGGTATACCAACAAAGTATCACAGATGATTAAGTTTAATCCTATATAATATCGACAAAGTATATAACAAATATATTTTCTACTAATTTAGAGTTTAATAATTTTCTTATTTGTTTCTTAAGAAATAATCCTATATACCAATTGGTATCAATATACCGATATAGTATCACAAAGAACTGAGCTCATTCTATATGATACCGCTATGGTGTATATATATAGCTATAATATATTTCATAGTATTTATGCTGATGTAACATGAGCACGTGAAATAAAAAGGGATAAATAAGTAGAAAGATAAATAGTTTGGGTAACCTTCACCCCTTGTATTATATGCTCAAGAAAGGTAACATGTTATGTCAGTATTATACAAATTTAGCATTTAAATTTTACGAATTTATCAATTAAAGTTCACAATTACAACTAAATCAATATATCTACTTACTTGACGGTCTTCTTTCAAATTAAGATTAAGCCGTTTTTGTTAACAAAGTCTTAGTAAATTCTCCAACTATATAAATTCTAAATTTAAATACATAAGAATATAATCTCCTTAACAGCTTAAGTTTTCCTCGGATGATTTACGCCTTAAATCACTTTAGATACATTTTTAATGTTTTAATTAGCTCAAAATTGGTTCAAAGCATACTTAGTTTATAGCTATAGTATGGTCAATACTAGGGGTGTGCAAAACCAAACCGGAATCCGAACCAAACCGTAAACCGAA
>DF359359.1:14521-29973 GCA_000787875.1 Solanum virginianum
ATCGGCTCCCATTCCTATATATTGTTCTCCAAAGCCAAGAGAGGATGGGCTGACTCGAAGAGGAGAAAGTTTGGGCCTCCATGGCCCATCGAAAAATTCAACGAGGGGATGATAGAGTCAAAAAGACTCGATCAGCAAAACATGCAATGAACAATACAGAAGAAAAGGATTAGCAATGGATAAAATAACTAGAATTAATTCTACATAGCCAAATTGGATAAAAGAAGGAATATCAACATAGATAATGCTTTCATATAAGAAGCTGTGAAATCAAATCAATGACTTGTTAAGTTTAAACACAAAATGGATACTCATGTAACATCAAACTTATTTGTGACACAAAGAGTTCCCCTCATGTAGAAACAACTTAAGGCAAGCAGTAACAAGTTGCAACCAAGGATTAAAACAGCAGATTCAACCATTTTAAGACATACTTGTTTTCGAATAAAGAAAGAGAAATATTCAAGATTATGACCAACTCTGAAAAACAGTCCAAAATGTGTACTAAATTTGACCTAGTTTTGATAGAAAATAACTAAATAGGGGCTAACCAAAACCAGTAGCTAAACTGACCAACATCACCCTAAACCCACTGAAAACTTTGAATGTGAGAGCAAAACAGAGAAGATAGATGTTCAGCTAAGAGTATGATCAAATTTCGAGATTTAACACTTGACTTCATCCCACAAATTAAGAGATGGAACCTTGGATTCTTGACAAACATAATCAGATAGAGATGTGGAGATAAAACAACTCAGAAACAAGCTGGAATGGACTCATAACAAAGTAATCGTCAACTCACTGAACCAAATACCAAATGTGAACAACAAAACAGAGACAGAACAACTTGCACACCACCATTTAAACCATTCATGGCCCTTTAGAATGTTTGAAAAAAAATTCAAGCTTCAGAAATACAAGCATCTCAGCATATTAAAAACAAAATGGAACACAAGTTGCTATAGCTTGGAGCTAACGCAGTGACATCAAAATAATAACAACTGATTTTAGAAACAAAGAGACAAGACAAGGAACAAAGCCATGCCTTTCCTGCTTACAGCACACATTCATCTAATCAGGCTTGATATTCTCAACCTTATCTAACGAAAAAAAAAACAAAATCTCAGTAAGGAAAAGATATAGACAGTCTCAAACACCTTGTCATTTCAGCAGAAAATAAAGTCGATAATACCATATAACCAAGCCACTCAGTATCCTCAAATCAACTAGGAGTTTCAAAAGAGGGGTGTAAGTAAAATTGGGACTTAATATTCATGAATTCCCACAATAGCCATTAACTCGAAACTCGACGTTTGAGAGACACATGACAACAACCAAATGCAAATGAACTCAATAACAACGTTAATGAATTGTATTAATAGAAAAAGGAGTAAACAATATTGATCAGCTAACAACAAACCAAAGTGTCACCTTACTCTAACAGAGCATTTTCAGTCAGAATAAACTAAATGCAAACAAGAATGACCTTGATATAACTTTAACTTTCACCCTTAGACACAATATGTGAAACTCGAGACGAGAAAAGAGATTGGGAATTACCCTTGCTAGAGCAGCAAACTAAGATGCCGAGCTTCGCGATGAGTTGTAATCCACCACTAGCAACGAAACCTCGTACTAGCTTCCCTGGTTTCAAAACCAATGATTCTGGCTTCGAAATTATATATGCTTTTGGGGAAAATTGCTAGAACGTTAAGAAGGAATTTCGGGTCTCTTCAGATGTAGGTGTGGTCGTGAGAATTGATTAAAGGTCACTAGGGTTTTCGACTAAGAGTCGGTCCTCTCCCCCCTGAAATGGAGATGAAAGGGGATTATATAGCCTCAAGAATTAGGGCAAAAATGGGAGGGAAAAAATCATGAAATTCGAACTGAATTTAGGGTTTTCTCCATTCCAAATTCAAAATTCAAACTCCCAAATAGCTGGAAATCCTTCATGAGTCCCATATCTCAGCCGTTGATCTGAATCGATGGCTATGGGATGCACAACGTTGAGGAATCTCCCTAAACGGTCGCGGATACAAGAGGATAAGGGAGAAGGGGATAGGGGACACGTATGTACGAATGTTGGGAGGGAACATTGGATTTGGGATAAGATTTGGCTGGGTCTGCTGGTTCGCGTCTGGTTTTGTTCTTGTGTGGATGATGAAGAAGAAAGGGAGTGAAACGTACGCGTGTTGAGGGAAAAGGAGAATAAAAGGGTAATTAGGGGCGCGTGGCCCCCACGCATGCATACAATGTATATGTATATATGTGTATACATATAAATTGTAGGCTGAAAATAAGGGTTTGGGTCGGGTTAAGGGGATATTGGGCCGGATTTGGTCCAAAATGGACCAATTAGATTGAGAATGTAGGAAAAAGATAGGTTCAAGGGGGAAGGGTATTTAAAAATTGGTCAATTCGATTGCAATTTCAGCCAATTAAATGTAATCAAATTGAATTCGATTGACTAATTTGACTACACGATGAATTAATACAATTTAATTAAAAAGCTTTTAATATTATCAACCTGAAATAATTAAATTAATTACGAAATAATAACTCTTAAAAATAAAAGTGAAATTTATTTGAGAAAAATATTTTTTGTACTTTTGAAAGCTAATTATTTCAAATTGTTAAAATTAAAAACTCGATGATTAATTAAAAATTGGATATTAACAGTATGACTTTTCACCGGTTGGCATGTGTACTTGTCCGGGTCTACAAAGTTGTTGAGAATCATATAACAATTCTAACTTTGACACCCTATGATTAGTTGCTCCAGTATCTATCACCCACTAAACTTGTTTCAGGCTAGATTATAAAGACATAATATTACCTAAACTAGGTTCATTGGTGTTTGAAGGACCACCAATACTAGTTGACACTGGATTGACGTTGGTTGTGACATCTGATTCCTAGCCTCTCCTGATCATCTGCTGGATTTGGTAATATTGTTTAGGTGAGAAAAGTGGAGCTGTTTGCACATTTGATATTTGTTTTGGTGGTTCCTCAACTGAAAAATTCACTGCAGATTTTGTAATGACCCCTTAGAGGATTAGTCCTTTTGTTGGTACTTTGAAATATTTAATAACTATAATTATTTAAGTTTCGGATAAATTAAGATAATTAATTTGATTAGAGGACTAAATTGATAACTTAAAAAATATTTCTATATCACTTAACCTAATTGGAAGCACAAGCATCTTCTCGATACGATTTGACATGGGTGATGATTGGAAGTGAAGGCACTTTGGGTGTTATAACGGAAATTATCTTGCGCTTGCAGAAATCGGTGATAGTACTCAATCAAAATATTTGAACATGTATTGGAGTGGTTCCAAGTGGTGTCAGACCTTATGATCAATTTTGGAAGTGAGATCATACTAGTTGGAAATGTGGTGGATATTGAGATTCACGTACAAATATGAATTACAAGGTTATTATGAGCAACTTTCCTACAATTAAAGATGTAGTGAATGTTGCTATAGTCACAATGCGTTCTGGTATACAGGTGTCAAGGGTGGAGCTCTTAGATAAAGTTCAAATTGGAGCAATCAATCTTGCAAAACGACAAAAGTTGCCAAAGATTCCAACTTTCATATTTGAATTTGTAGACAAAGAGGCTTATGCGCGTGACCAAACACAAATTGTTCAAAAGATAGCTTCTGAACACAATGGTTTTGATTTTGTTTTCGCCAAACAACTTGAAGAAAAAAAGTGCAACTCTGGAAGATACGAAAGGAGGCACTTTTGGGCTTGCTTTGCAATGAAACCTAATTTTGAGGCATTTCAGAAGTTGAATTCAACATTTGTCCATTCGGTAGAAGTGTTCGAATGCGATCTGGCGCTAAGGTAGGTTTGGCTATCCTTCTTTGAGATTGTGATTGAGTTATTAAATATTCTTATATTATAATCTATGGAATGGGATCATATCATGTGTTGAGTTAAAATTTCTTATTGTGATGCTAGTGTGAGGGCTTTAAATGTCTATGTGTTTACTTTGAAAGCATGTGAATCCTAAATTGTGAATATGACATGTTGAGAAAGGAAGATAATTGTGATATGATATTAAGGATCATGGTTTACTTGAGAAAAGAAAGTTACTAAAATGTGGTGAAATATTTTAAAGAGAATAGTATCCCAATATGTATAAAAGAGAGTGAATATTATAATTGCTGAACTTGAGTACTTTGACACTTATTACACTTATTAGGTTGAATACTGTCTCTATAATTGTGTCTTGATTACATGCATCCTCATACTACATGTCATGATATTTTGAGAAGTTGTAAATGGTGAAACTACTTTTTTTAAAACCCTTGATTGAGCTACATGACCTGCGAGGTCTCCATGGTCCCCTTAGTCTATGGAGCCTTAGCTCGACGGGGGTGTATACGATAAGTTGTGTGACGGTCTTGATTCTACCTTGCATTGCATTGTATACCATACCATTGCATTACTTGTGGTTGTTTTGGATTGGCTTATCTGAGACTATATATTTACTTTATTCGCACTGTTATATAAAATAGTGACACTGATGTTGGACTGATTTCCCTATTGCAGATGGAAGTATTCCTAGATTATTTCATAATTTATTCAATTTATGATTCTGAGTCGATTAAACCTATTGGGTACATATTATGTATACTCATCCTTACTTCTTTCTCCCCCCACAGATTCTAGCAGTGATTCCTACGTGATTACCCAGAGCTAGTGGTGAGATTCAAGGCTTCGAGTTGCCATTAGACTCTATCTTAGTTGTGTAGTCTTTATTTCTATTCAAAGACTGAGATGTACTTATTTCTCTAGTTTCTGTATTAGATTTTCTTCACACTTGTGACACGAGGTTCTGGAATATGATTTTTTATGATAAGTATTTATCTAATGGATTTTCTCCTTTTAGTGTACTTTATTCTTGAATTTTGGAATTAAGTGGTCTTTTAGTCATGACCTGATTTTGGGTCGTGACAGATTTCGAGTAGTTTTGATTTCTTATCTTTAGCCTGTTATTCTCCTGTAAGTTTGTGTCTTGTTGATAATCTCCTCTATCATTGTGATAGACTTTGTTGTGTTGAAAATTCTTGTGATTTGACTGACCAAGAAGTTTCCTACACACTGAATTTGTATGCCCTGATCTTTTGCAATAATCACAGTATAGATTTGGTGTTTTTGTCAAGTTTAACTTGTTTGTCATCAATATTGCAGTTTCATTGACCTCAAATCAGGCATCACTTTAGTAAGTGATCTCTGACTTTCTTCCTGCATAACCAGTGCATAGATGTGATTCAAGCTAGGTAGGGGAGACTGACTTTTTGCCCTAGAGTATGAATCATTCAGTCCTGTGAGGTCTCACAATTACACATTGGAGGTGGAATCAAATACCATATAAACAAGTGCACTAGATCGTGTGCTCTAATACCATATAAACTTCAGCTACCATGGATTTAGAGCTGGAACTCAATTGAAGCAAAGAGAGAAAACAAGTACAAAAATGGAGAGATTGATTTATTTCATTGTGTACAACTATCCAGCAATCAACTATTGTCTTTAGATATACAAGTATTAAAAAACAACCTAACTAAGTAACTAGTTACTGTTAACCTCACTCTAACCAACTATAGGTTAGTTACAGACTTGCCACATCATTGGCTTCAATACTACATTTATTCCAAATTTTTGTAGCCTTTCCACAGTCGCCGATCGTTCCGTATTACCAACCAAAGAATGAACTTGTATCTCGGATATCTATCTTTCTTTTCTTTGTTTTTTACATTTTTATGTATTGTACCGTATGAAATTAACCTATAACCTCTTAATTAAGAAGACAAATAACTCTATTGACTTATGGACCTATTAATAACTATAAGATATTGAAGATACTTACAAATTATAGAACCTTTACTATGGATGTAATTGAAAAATAAATTTTCAAAAATTCACTTACTTGAGTTTGGTTATGATCTTGGAGAAAGAAGAAGAAAATCTAGTAATAGAAGAAGGGGAGACTACTATTTCTCTAAATTCTCTTGTGAGCACGCCTTTTGGGGATTTTCACTTCAGAGAAAACTAATATGCAGACGTGTGAGAAGAGAATGGAAAAAAAATTGTGGGCTTTTTTTTCCCCTATTTAGATCTTTTTTTTCTTTTTAAAAAATAATAATTACTATCTGTATTCTCTAAATTTGTACAACTTTTTATTTTTGGATAGATATATTGCATCATACTAAAATAATATAATTTAATATGCTTAAATAAATAAAGTTAGTAACTCTGAAACTTTAAATAATATTTTTTCATTGAATTAGTAAGTTGAGAATTCAAAACGTAAAACACATTCTAAACGATTAAATATAATCAATATGTCTGCGGTTGTGCGTCTGTTAGTGTATGTATATGAACCTTTTCGCCTAAACTGAATGCGCTTTATTCTTGAAAAATTTAAATATGTTTTATTAAAATTGTGTGCAAGAAACCTAGTCGATTAAGCAAGTCAGGGTTAATTATATTATTATTTTATTAAAAGATAAAGTTGAATTTTCTACCAAAAATTAAATATTTAGTATTATTATTTAATTAAATAATAAATTTAAATTCTGCATCAGAAATGTTTCTTTTTAAATGTTAAAGTTTAATAGTTAGTTAATTATTATCTAATTTTAACTCACTTGTCCTAAAAACTAACATATATCTTTATCTTACACTATCACTTGACATGATCTTACGCTAAACTTTCTTTCTTTTAATTATATAATATATAGACATATAAAAAAATTATGATTTAAAAATGCACAATATAAAACAATGAAAATCAATCTTTATTCTAAAAAAAATAAACGTATATGCACCTAAAAGGGAGTTATTACAGTCCTCCTTAAAAACAAATTGATAAAAGTTTAAAATAAATAAAAATTTACGAATTCAAAAGTCACAATTTTAAAATTGAATTAATCTTTATTCTGAAAAAAAAGGTATTCACCTAAATAGAGAGTTTTACAACTTTCCATTAAATTATTACTTACAAAGAAATTAAAAAACTTTTAAATTATAATTAATTCCTTTAAAAAATTACACACTAAATAATTTGTTTCGTTAATACGTGAATTAAACTTATAAGTATCCAAGTAAGCATTTCTTGGATTTTTTTTAATCTTCTCAATTTACAATTTTATTATTATCAATTAAAATTACATAATTCGTTATTAATTTTAAATTTAAAGCTAAACAAATTTAATAATAATTGGATGTTTAAAATAATAGAAAACAACTTTTGACTCACTATTACATGTTTCTAGAAATTAAGTAAAATAAGATACAATAATAAGCTAATCTTTTCTTCTTCTTTTTTAAATGTGTATCCAAGTGATTAATGAGTTTTATAATAATCTCATTTGAGTCCTACTTCTAAACAAATTGAAAAAGTTATAACTTAAGAAAAATGGTTTCAAAATCCACAATTTAAAATTAAATTAATCTTTATTTTGAAAGAAACAATTTGTATCCAAGTTATAGGGAATTTGAAGAAATTAATGGAAGCATCTGAGGAATCAATAAAGAAGAAGAAGAAATCGATAAGAAGAAGAAAAAGACAGGTTCTTCATTGGGGCTAGCTTCTAGTGCTGGTGTATCATCATTCATGACCATGGGAAAGAAATCGATCAGAAGAAGAAAAAGAAGAATGTACTGTATTACTTCTTCACTGTGAATACAAAGGTGTATATATATGTACAAGTAATTTTCACCTTATTACTATGTGCCTTCTTCTAGGTGATCAGCACCCATACTTAACCACTAACTAACTAATTAATTGAAGATACCAATTAATATTGTAACTAACTCTAATAACTTCTTCTAACAACTAAGTCTAACAACTAAGGATTTCCAATACTCCCCGTCAAGCTGGATGTATTGAAGAGGTTCAATAATCCAAGCTTGCTTAGTAAGAACTCATGTTGTGTTCTCTCTAATGTTTTGGTAAGCAAGTCTGCTTGCTGATCCTTGGTGTGAACATAGATGGTCTTGATAAGCCCCTTCTGGATCTTCTCTCTAATGAAGTAACAATCTATCTCTATGTGTTTTGTACGTTCATGAAATACCGAATTGGCTGTAATCTGTAAGGTTGATTTGCTGTCATAATAGATGAATATTGGTTCTATCAACTGCACACCCAACTCCTTGAAGAGACTGGTGACCCATACCACTTCAGCTGTTAATGCAGCAAAACTTCTATACTCTGCTTCTGCAGAGCTCCGAGATACTGTGTTGTTTTTTTTTTATTTCCAAGAAATAAGTGAATCACCAAACTTCAAAACAAAACCAGTGACTAATCTTCTTGTGCTTGGGCATGTAGCCCAATCAGCATCACTGTATCCACTTAACTGAAATCTTTGAGTAAAGCTCATAAGCAACTCCTTTCCAGGCTCCAGTTTGACATATTTGATTACCCTCAATGCAGCTTTCCAATGTGACACCTTAGGCTTCTGCATGAATTGGCTGAGTGACTGGACTGCAAAGGCTATGTCAGGCCTTGTAATGGTGAGGTATAGTAGCTTGCCAAGATCTTCTGCATGAATTGGCTGAGTGACTGGACTGCAAAAGCTATGTCAAGCCTTGTAATGGTGAGGTATAGTAGCTTGCCAACCAATCTTTGATACCTTGGGATGTCCTCATATGGGATGTCTGGATCAAATTCAATGCTAGTCAGTTTCTGATTACATTCTAGTGGTATCATGTTAGGCTTGGCATTCCCTAAACTTGCTTCAGCTATCAATTCAAGTGCATATTTTCTTTGATTCATCACAATACCTTCCTTGGACCTCATAAATTCAATGCCCAAGAAGTATTTAAGTTCACCCAAGTCCTTGATCTTGAAGTAACTGTGTAAAGTATGTTTGGTTTCTTCTATCAACATTGCATCATTCCCTGTAATCAGTAGATCATCAACATATACCAAGACAATCACTAGTCCATCACCCCTTTTCTTTATGAACAAAGAATAGTCCAGATGACTCTGTGAATAGCCTGAACTTAACAATGCTTCAGTCAGCTTGGCATTCTACTGCCTTGAAGCTTGCTTGAGTCCATATAGAGATTTCACCAACTTACATACAAGATTCTTATTCTTCTCATCACTGTAGAATCCTTTGGGAAGCTCCATATATACTTCTTCAAGTAAATCCCCTTGTAGAAATGCATTAAAGACATCCATTTGAAAGATGTTCCATAGCTCCATATATACTTTTTCAAGTAGATCCCCTTGTAGAAATGCATTAAAGACATCCATCTGAAAGATGTTTCAATGTTGAGTAGCAGCTAATACTATAATTGATCTAACTGTTGTCATCTTAACTACTAGAGAAAATGTCTCTTGGTAGTCAATTCCTTCAATTTGGTTGTATCCCTTGACCACTAGCCTGGTTTTAAATCTTTCAACCTGACCATCAGCTTTATATTTAATCTTGAAAACCTATTTGCAATCAACAATGTTTTTCCCTTCAGGTAGTTCAACTATTTCCCAGGTGTCATTTTCCTCCAGGGCCTACACTTCCTGCTGCATAGCATGTATCCACCTCTTGTCTGTGATTGCTTCCTCAAAGGTCCTTGGCTCAGTATCTGTGGAAAATATAGATAAGTAGGCTTTGTACTTAGAGGATACATTGTCATATGATACATAGTTGCTTTAAGAATGACAATGAGATGTGAAAGTTTTGGTCACATAGTCTCTCATCCAGATAAGAGGATGAGAAGTTCTAGTGGATTTTTTGACTGAAACTTCCTCATTTCTCATAGGCATCAGTTCAGTTGTAACAGGTCCTTCATCAGGGGCAATTTCAGGTTCTTCATTGGGGCTAGCTTCTAGTGCTGGTGTATCATCATTCATGACCATGGGATCATCTTCTAGGGGTGCATTATCTGCACAGATAGGCATACATACAGGTAGCTCTCTATCTTCTTCACATAAAGGAAAGTCATCTAATGTTGCAATTGGCTTAGCAGAAAATAATAGCTTGTGTCTGTTGAGTACCTGTTTGAATGGAAAAATGGTTTTCTTGAACACAACATCCTTACTGATGACAAGCTTTCTCTGAGATAGACTATATAATAAATACCCTTTCTGAGTTGGTGAATATCCTATCAGTACACAAGTTTCAGCTCTAGGAGAAAATTTGTCTTGCTTGATTACCTTAGTTGCATAGCACAAACAGCCTATGGTTCTCAAATGATCAACATTTGCTTTGTGACCATGAAACTGTTCATAAGGAAACTTTCCCTTTAAAACTGGTGTAGGAAGCCTACTTATCAAATAGACAACAGACAACACATACTTTCCCCAAAATCTAATAGAAATGTTGCCCTGAAACCTAATTGCTCTAGCTACTTCAAATATATGTCTATGTTTTCTTTCAACCACTCTATTTTGTTGTGGAGTACATGAACAACTACTTTTATGAACAATACCAAGAGATTTCAACAGACTACAACACTCATTGTTAAAGAATTTAGTCTCATTATCAGTCCTTACCCTTTTAATCTGCCTGTTAAACTGAGTTTTCACTAATGCTATGAAGGATTTCAATACTGAAAATACATTACCTTTCAATTTCAGCAGATACAACCAACACATTCTTGAATGATCATCAACTATTGTTAAGAAATACTTAAATTCATTATGAGTAGTAATCCTGTAAGGTCCCCACACATCCAAATGAATCAAATCAAAAACAGCTAGTGCCCTAGACATACTCAATTGAAAAGGTAATCTAGTTTGTTTGGCAAGTGGACAGCCAGAACACTTATTACATTCATCATTATCACTGAAATTCTCATCTATGAATAACATATGTTGTAACACTTTTGTAGAAGGGTGGCCTAGTCTGTTGTGCCATAGTAGCTTGTTTGCATTAGAGCATTGGGTCATCAACACTGTTTGATTCCCTTTGCCTTCTTCACATTGCAGTCCCATCAATTTCTTTACCAATCCCCTTCACCTTTCCATTGGAGAGGTCCTAAAGTACAAAAAACTCAGGGAAGAAATTAACTGAGCAATTCAGTTATCTTGTCAATTTAGACACTAAAAGTAGGTTATGCTTGAATGCAGGCACTACTAACACATTATCTAATACTTTTTCATCAACTGTGCTACAACAACCAGTGTGTGACACTTGTGCAGCCTCATCATTGGGTAAATACACCATCTTATTAACACAACTAGATGCATGACAAAGTCTATCTAGTTTGTATGTTATATGACATGTAGTCCCTGAGTCAACTATCCAATTTTTCTTCCCTTTTTCAATCTTGACTTGTGTTCTATCATTATTCACAAACAAAGCTTTAGATATGGTAATCATACCTGCCATGTTAGCCATATTGTCTGGTGTCTTGCTTGAGCTTGCACCTGCTTTATCTCTTTCCAACATATGCAAGATCCTATTGTATTGGCTTGGAGTAAAAATTGGTTGTGTGGACATGATTGAACCAGGCTCAGTATTCCCTTTCATCACAGGAGCAAAAACATCCTCAAATTCCATCTCATTTTTAGTAGCAACTACATGGTTTGCAGCATTCTAATGTCTGTTATTTTGCATCAAATTTGCTGGTACTCCTAATTTCTTTTTAAATTTTCAGTCAGGAGGATATCCATTTAGCCTATAACAATCCTCCTTCACATGTCCTTGAATCTTACAGTAATCACAAGCTTGGTCCCAATTCTTCTTCCTGGACTGAAACTTCTTAGGAAGAGTTCCTTTCCCTGCATACAGAGCAATCTGTTCTTGCATGTCACTCCCTACATGTGAACTAGCAGCTAACCTTTGGTCTTCATCTGCCATGATCATTGCATAAGCCTTACTAACATTAGGTAAAGGACTTATCATTAGGATTTGACTACGAGCATGTGCATACACCCCATTCAATCCCATCAGAAAAGCAAATAACCTCAGACATGCTAGATGATCAACATAAGTTCTAGATTTATCATAACTACGTGAAGGTGGGGGAACCAGTGCATCAAATTACCTCAGGCATGCTAGATGATCAACATAAGTTCTAGATTTATCATAACTACATGAAGGTGGGGGAACCAGTGCATCAAATTTATCCCATAGCAACCTCAGTTTCGAAAAATAGGCAAAAACTGACATGTTACCTTGACTGATTGTGCAAATTTTCCTATGTAGTTGATAGCCTCTAGATCCATCGACCTTGTCAAATCTCTCCTTCAGATCAGCCCACACCATTGCCGCATCTGTCGCATAAACAATGCTACTAAGGAGCTCCTTTGACATAGTGTTCATAATCCATGCAAGTACAAATGCATTGCATTTCTCTCATTGTTCCACTATTTCTCCCTTGTAATCACTTCTTCTGCAAGTTCCAAGCACAAAACCTAGCTTACTCTTAGCTCGAAGATTGATTAACATAGATCTATTCCACAATGAGTAATTTTCAGTCCCTGTGAGCTGCACAGTGGTGAGAACACAACCCGGAATATCTGAGTTGTGTAGGTAAAGAGGATGATTGCGTCTTCTCTCAATTTGATCAAGAGTTTCGACTGAACTCTCAGTACCGATTGTGGCATTGGTTGTAGAATCCGCCATGAATTCGAGCTAATCTCTCTGAATCAGATCTTAATCGAATGAATCAACCAGTGATTTGTGGCTCTGATACCATGAAAAAATTAATGGAAGCAGTTATTGGAAGAATCAATAAAGAAGAAGAAGAAATCGATCAGAAGAAGAAGAATGTACTGTATTACTTCTTCACTGTGAATACAAAGGTGTATATATATGTACAAGTAATTTCCACCTTATTACTATGTGACTGCTTCCAGGTGATCAGCACACATACTTAACCATTAACTAACTAACTAATTAATTGAAGATACCAATTAATATTGTAACTAACTCTAATAACTTCTTCTAACAACTAAGTCTAACAACTAAGGATTTCCAATAGAATTTTACAACTTGCTATTAAATTCTTACTTCTACATAAATTTAAAAAGTTTTTAAATTAAAATTAAGTTTTCTAAAAAAATGTACATACTAATTAACCTGTTTCAATAAACGTAAATTAACTTTTTCACTATCCAATTATTATAAATATGAATAGTACATATTATTGACTAAAGATATATTTTATCTGAGAATAATTAGTTTTAATTTTAAATTAAATGAAAAAACAAATGGGACAGTTCAATTGAAAAAAATGAAACAGTTTTACTTGGCGGTGTTATGAATAAATAGTGAAATAAATATTCTGAACTTAATCTTCAAATTTATATATCTATATTTAGGGGAATAAATTACAAACAAATTAAAACTTTGACTCTCAAAAATATTATGAGACCAATATATTTCTTAATGAAATCAACACTTCCTTTTTATGTATATATTTGTTCTTTGGATTTGTTTGATATGCATGAAGAGCTCTTCAAAAGAAGGTCTTATATTTTTTCAATATAGAAATTGGTTTATATTTGTAGTATAATTTTGTTTTGTTCCTTTTTTTTTCTTTTAGAAACAAATTCAACATAATATAATATAAAATATCAATATAAATAAGGACATGCTCAGAAAGATTTTTATAAAGTGAATTTTGAAAAGAAAAAAATACAAATAGTTAATTATTTTTGCTAAATCCTCAAATCAATAATAACATAAATTAATTGTCAATACAATACAAATACGATTCCTAAAATTTTGATAATTTAACTGATACATATGCAACAACAAATAATTAGTTAGATTAGTTATTAGTTAATATTTAAAATTTAATTACAAAAAAATTTAATTAAACAAAATAAATTTAGAACTATCAATAGAAAGAAAATACAAAAGCTAAATATAAAAATAAAAAATTATTAAAAATTACCCATTAACAAAAAAGATACAATCAATAGAAAGAAAATACAAAAGCTAAATATAAAAATAAAAAATTATTAAAAATTACCCATTAACAAAAAAGATACAATAATTTAAATTTAAAAAAGAAAAACTGTCATACCCTTCCCCCTCCTCCCACGTCCTCATCCACTAAGCACACAAAGAAATATACAAATTAAAATAAATCAAATAATATATATATCGTACTTCTTTTTAAGAAATATATTTAAATTAAGACAGTTTTTAAACAGTGATACTTATCTACATATTCAACTTTTGAAATAAAATCAATTAAAAAAATTTGTATGTGGGTGCTTGGTAAATATTAAGAAGAAACAATTGAACTTAGCCTCCTTTATTGAAGGAAACAATTTTTAAGAGTACACGAGAAGTGATACCTATATCTATATATATCAACAAAAAAAAAGATTTTAAAATTAAACTTATAAAACTAATATTTTTCATAAAGATAACATTTAAAATTTGAATGACCTGTTTTAAGATTAAAAAATTTAAAAACATTACGTTTTTTGAATTAAATAAAAACAGATTTTAAAAAATGAGTAACTAACTAAATAAAACCGTTTTTCTTTTTTTCCAAAAATAAATATTTTTAATCAAAATTAGAATTTAAATAGGTAGTTTGTCACACCCCGGGAAGGTACCCTAGACGTGACTGGCACTCGAAGACTATTGCTAGTCCCCAAGTGGATCACCTAGCCTCATTGTCATCGTTCCATCCATTCATATGTGGAAGGTTTAATAAATAATAAGCTACATAAGATAATATGAATAAATATCTCAAGGAAAGGAAACAAAAATCAACAAGCCCGACACTGTCCATCAACCGTCTATGTCTACGAAGTCTCTATAGCTAACATCTAAGAAGGTGTCATGACAGGCCATGATTGCCACAATCAAAGAAATGCTGATATAAAAAGAAATAATAATCATCCTCCAAATGCTGAGGAGGATTCACCACAGTCTGAAATAAAGCTCTGAACCTTAACGATTAGATTGCTGAAATCCTCTGTCTATAGAATCTACATCATAAAATGATGTAGCGCCAAAGAGACGTTAATACGTGGAATGTAATGTATGTAAAACGGGCTAAAGTAAACGGAACAATGTAACAATCACTCATCACCCATTCAACCTCACCTCAGAGTATAGGACCGGGCTCTATCACCTCACTATCCATCAAAACATCAAGCAATCACATCACATCAGAGTTCTATCATCAAGAGACCTATCCGGGAGTTTCTTGGACATACACCCACCATCTATGAGCCAATGATGGTACAACAAAGCGATATCGTTGCGGCATCCGCCCAGTACCTTGCCAGGGTAAAAGGGCGTACGTCAGGGGTGTATAATAGTAAGTCCTCTTTTGGGACTAAGGAATTATCCGTTCTCACAATCCAATTCTCTACTACGCTAGCCACGTAGGTAATGAGTGCGAGTGGGACTTACTCTTACTCATTTTTGGTGCTCAATATTCCTCCCAGGACTCGACATACTCATAAGTTTATCAATTCATCAAGGATTTCCATCACTCAACCTCTACCG